>JAUZST010003328.1:0-17256 GCA_034779995.1 Parotocinclus haroldoi | reverse complement strand
TTATATGCCTGCTATGTGTGTTTTTTGTTAAATAAATGTTCCTTGGTTTTTCCCGTATTTGTTGTCTGTCTGTGGATTCTGCATTATGGGCTCCGGTCTAAACACCTGATAGGGATCCTGGGGATTTAGCGAGACTAGGAATGGTCTCGCGAGATCTCCGGGAGACCCTATCGTAACAGTACGGACTCCAGCGGGCCGACCTGGTGGCTCGATGAGTAGCACCACTGCCTCACAGCAAGAAAGTCCTTGGTTCAATCCCAGGGTGGAATGGTCTGGGTCCTTTCTGTGTGGAGTCTGCATGTCCTCCCCCTGGTTTCTTCCCACAATGCAAAGGCATGCACATTAGGTTAATTGATTACTCTAAATTGGCATTGACTTGTGTGTGTGAAAATATATGACTAGTCTTGAGATGAACTTGTGTATAGATATAACCTTGTGTGTGTCACTGAAATGGCCACTGATGCCGACAGCAACATTAAAGAAGCCAAATAAACAAACATCAAGACTCCAGCAAAAGTACTGGCTTCCACATACAAACTCTGCCATGAGGAAGATCATCTCAAGATAAATATAGTTTTTTCACCTGGATTGTTCACAAGGGAAGATAATTACTCAAGGAAGAGGTGGAGACAAGTTCAGTATGAAACAGATATTTTCTGGAGAAGGTGGATTAAAGAAGATCAGAAATTGACCAGAAATAAAAGGGGTATTACATCTTAATGAAAATTCTGAACAAGTTCAGTGGCAGATGGGAAGGGTTTCCTATTCTCTTATTTGAGAGTTCTTTGCCATGAGGTGCCAATGTCCAGCATGAAAGCATGTGTGCTTTCACATTCACATCTGAGATCTTGTAAAACTTATATGACAAATATTTACAAAAATGTGAGGTGTACTCACTTTTATGATATACTGTATGTATGTTATATATTATTAAATACCTATTAAAAGCAAGATGTTTGACAGACTTTGAGAGGGATACACCATTGGACTGAAAGACGCAGGATAGTTGTTTCAAATAATTGGAAACTTGGCCGTACTGGCCTAGCGATTAGGAATTCCATGAGGGCACACACAAACACAGCAAACATGATGCAGACAGCAGCCCAAACAGATCGCAGAGCATTGTTTGATCCTCTGTCAAGCATAAGCAGCTCCCACAGATTTATTATCCACCATCTAGACCCAGGATGTACCTTCTCTTCACACCCCTGTCTCTGCCTATACCATTTACAGGCCCTTTGCAGAAGGAAATTTGTTGTTATTATGTTTTCTATATTCCAGGCTACTAACAGCCAGCCAACATTGCCTTTGTTTGCAGTTGTGTCATGAACAAAAGACCTGGACTTCCATGAATTGCAAAAGTATACTTTTGATTGACGGATCCAGGTTTGTTTGGTTTGGGTTTGAATATGATCACTTTACTAATGATCACTTTAGTCCTGCCTTTGCTGTGGGGTAACACATTGTTCCAACTGCAGGTGTGGTAGTAAGTCATCATAGTAGCAACTAACAACTCAGTGATATGTGCAGCATATTCTCCGGCTAAAGTCAAGTTTATTAAGTCACATAAACATTGTAGCAGTTACAATATACAGCGAAAGTGGAACCATTAACCCATCCAAATATACAATATAACAAATTGGGGTGAGGGTTCGGGTGGAGCGACAAGACAGGAAGACATAACTGAGAAAAAATTTGAATATGGTAAACATCGGGAAAGATTGGAGATAAAAAACCTCCTTAGCACATAAGCACATATAATGACATTTGACGAAAGACTAGCCACGGGGAAGGGGGAAAGGGATTGGGGGAAAAAAACAGCAACAACGAGCAGCCATCTGGTCAATAGCAGCTACGTTGCGTGCTCACACAGACCCATTACAATGCGACTGGGGGGAGAAGCAGTAAATGGAAGGCATGTTTATAGGTTGGGAGAGAAGGGGAGCCAAAGAGCCGCTTGCTTGAAAGCACCCGTCCATGTCCATAGCACAGTGGGAAAGCTTCCAGACAGGCTATGCCCCACCAGTTCGAGGAAGAGAGTGCCAGGTTTCAATAGCAGCAAGAATGTACTCTCAAAACCCTGACCTCAAAGCCAAACCACAGATAAATGGGTACCGAAACCAGAAAGTAGACTTTGTTTTGGCTCAATTTATCAATTGTCGTCTGCAGAACCGATAGCTTCTCCAAAATTGTATCCATTCCGCGAGTAATAGTCACAGTCTGAGTGCCTACGGCTCCTAAACCATCAATCATGTTGGTTAGTGGTAAGGGACTTTGAAACCCGTAATCATGGTTTCGAATAAAAATATATCCTCAATGCCATCAACGGAAAGTAACGCCAAATACATGATCTGCCAGTTCTTCCAAGTGTCCATCATGTTTCCAGCAGCAAAAGTTCAATCCGGACAGTTATGCTCCCCAGAGCGAAGGTTTCTCGTTGAGAAGATGGTGTCAATAGCATTGAGAGACCATTTAATCAATTCCATAAAGGTACTATGTGATTATCATGCATAAGCAAAGTCCCTCCCAAGCTGAGTTTTCATGGCTGACAGATGTTTCCAATTATACTGTCCAAGCTCTCATGCAGAGGCAAAAACAAATAAGTAATGTTGAGGACAGTATATGCAGCAAACAGTTTTGGAACCATGGTACACCCATGGCTCAGAGGAAGAAGCAAAGCCAAGCAGATCACCTATGCACCAAAAGACAAGGGCAGCTTTGCAGCCTTGAGTCACAATTTTGGATTTTTAGCTGTACTAGAAGTTTATTTGCCGAAGGGCAAATAAAAAAAGTGTCAGAGTTCAATAGTGAAGCATGGTTGATGTTCCCTGCATGTTTAGGCTGTATTTATGTAAATGGAGAAGATACTTAATCATATCACTACTGACAAGTACAGCCAAATTCTTATGAACTCAATGACAAAAAATACCTTACCGAAAATTTTTATACCTTTATATGTGTGAATGTAATGGTATCTAAGTGATTATGAAAAGCAAGATTATTAAAGCAAACGGATATATTCATTGCAGAAACCAGTAAAACTGAATTTCGGCTATAGTTAACCTATTAGCCCACCTCTAGCCTTGATCCTCATCCATTTATTCTATTGGCTGCCAGGAATTAAATCTGGTGTAGTGTTCAGCTGTTGTAGCACACCTGCATCCAGATTGGACATGTTATGTTGTTTTTCTGCTTATCTGCTTTTGAATGGTACCATTTCTGTCAGGTCAAATTAAAGTTACTGTTTTCTATTCAATATTCAGAGAATCTGGAAAAAGTTCAGCCCTTAAAGGGCGAGGGCACAAACCTAAACTTGAAGGGCTGTGCTCTTTGATCCCTCAGATAGCACTGCATCAAGAACCACTTTTCATTAATAGCTGAGAAAAGGATTCCTCTGTCAGCCAACCACTACAACATGGAGTTACATTCATAAATGCCACTCAAAATGTTAACCATATTCAGAAGTAGCATTGTTTGCTTTTACCTCGGAGGGATTTAGGTTTTTTTTTTTTTTTTTTTTTAAGAAATGAACACGAGTGCTCTGGACTGAAGACAAAAAGGATCAAGTCAATGACTAGTCCAAAAGCTGGGGTCAAAAGTAAAGGCAAAGGTAATGACAGCATAAATGCAAAGTGCACTGAGATATAATAGCAACATAAGCTGTCTACAAGATGAAATATTGAAGTAATTATGGAATGAAATCTATGAGACAATCTGTATTTTCCATGCCGTCCCAACATTTAATGATTTGGGACTTAAATGATTGTACATTAGATATTTGTAAATTAGAGTGACATTAAAAAGCATTATTTGTAAGTATATTGGACATAATTCATGCATTTATAGTGAAGGGTACATACAGGTTACACAATATCAGCTAGGGACCACGAGGTCATTTTATTTTTGCATCCTGAGATTGATGAATGAGTCATAAAGTGTGTGTTAGCTGAAGTTACATTTAAGGTTGCCAGGCATTGCTTAAACTTGTGCTTGGGAGGACTGAAAAAAATGGTCTGGTTCTTGATAGGAAACAGCACCTCTAGATTCATTGCAAACACACAGCGCATCCGGCACTGACCTAATCAGCCACACTTTACAATCTGTGTGAGAACATGTGCTCTACCTCAAGCAGTATATGACAGATAGGAGTGGGGAGTTGAAAGATAGAGTTCACACACTCACTTTATGATTAAGCCTGCAGTAGTGTGAACTCAGTGTCACAGTTTCTATTTTGCTGATAATTGCTGGAGTATTATTCCATTTGGTTTATTAGTAAAGAAACATCAAAGTTATGGGTCTATTGTTGAAGCTGGGAATGAGCTTTATTCAGAACAGCTTGATGAAATGTATTCCAACGGAAACATGCACTTCCATAACAGTATTTGTATGGATCTGGTATAGTATATGGATTTTTCAACATATTCCTTAATCCAAAAAAAAGAAAAATATACTGTTTAAGTGTTCCCTTTATTTTTGTGCAGTGTATATATATATATATGACTTCAGAAGCACAAGACATGATTACTCTCCACTACACAGTGATGATTCCGCTGTAGAGATTGTCAAGAGCACCACGTTTCTTGGAGTTCACCTGGGAAAGGATTTTATCTGGTCCAACACCAGCACAATAACCAAGATAGCCCAGCAGCATCTCTACTTCAAAGCAAAGGCTGAGGCTGAGGAAGGCACATCTCCCTCCTTCCATCCTCACTATATTCTACCAAGGAACCATTGAGAGCATCCTGAGAAGCTGCATCACTGCCTAGTTTAGGAACTGATAGTGAGGACGGCTGAGAAGATCATCAGTGTCTCTCTCCACCATCACTGACATTTCTACATGCTGCTTCTACAAAGCAACCAGCATTATGGATGACCGCACATACCCCTCACAAATGCTCTTCACTCTCCTACTGTCAGGAAAAAAGCATTGGAGTATCTAGGCACTCACATCCAGACTGTGCAACAGCTTCTTTCCATAAGCTATGGACGAATGGAATGGTATAAACGAATGGTCATATCAGTGACTGGACTGAACACACACACACACACACACACATCCTCAACTCTTAAAAACTGTCCATACATCTACTGCTAATGTTCAACCATCTGGATAACATTAGTACTGCCGCTAATGTTTGCAATTTACATTTACTCCAAAAGCACAAAACTGCACCTTAATGCTCCCACTACTTGGGGAGCTAACTGCACTGTTACCTGTTTACTGTTTATTATCTTGGAATGGTCTTGTGTATTTATAGTATATTGTCTTGCATATTTATTGTGAATTGTATTGAGTCATTGCACATGCTACTACACGAGTGCACTTATGTTGTATTGTGTAGTATATTGTTTATGTGGCACCTTAGTCCTGGAGGAACATTATTTTAATTCACTGTGTATTGTACTCCACTGTGTATGGTTAAAATGACCATAAAAACCACTTGACAGTTGACACCACTTGACACAATTTCAGCAGAATATCCGATTTTCATAAGCATCAAGATTGAGCCCAGCAAAACTACCCTATGAATCATCACATACTGTGCCCTTTATACCGAATGCCTCAATGATGAGAAGGATGAATCTTGATTAGGATTGGATGCCCATCTGCAAACTGTTGGCATAGCAGAACACCTGTTATTGGGAGTCAACCTCTATGTCATGGTGGTAACAGGTTTGACATTCACAAAAATGACAGAAAATGAAATCAAATGAAATCCAAAATCCAAACCGACCACCAATGCATGTCACCAAGTCAATCAGGACATCGGCCACATCAAGCATATGAAAGATGAAGAACATCATCTCCCTTGAGACGCATTCGCCAATGTACCGCTGCCAATGGAGCAATTACTTCTCCAAAATCACTAATAATGATTCAAATTGCTGATTGCTGGGCCTGTGGCCTCAATTTCCAACAAGGAGTTCAAAGAAGTGATGAAGAAGATGAAGAATGGAAAGGCAACCGGCCAATGACATCTCAGAAAAAGTGTGGAAAATCCTTGGCCGCCAGGCTGTCATGATTCTAGCTGCCCTCCTTAACCAATTCATTGTCAAAGGTACAGCCCCAGGTACAACCCCATCCATCCTCCCTTCAATACAGTGCACTCGTCCTGTCCCCTCAAAGAATGATGTTTCCACACCCATTCATCATGTTTGGCATGGTGCAAACATGGCCAGTGTAGTTCATAGCAAAAATTTATATTTTGGTCTTATCTGACCACATGACCTTCCTCCATGCCTCCTCTGGGTCATCCAGGTGATCATTGCAGAACTTCAACCTCAACATTTGCTGGTGTGAGTAGAGGGACCTTGCGCGCCCTGCAGGATTTGTATCTATAATGGTGTAGTGTGTTGCTGTCATCTTTGAGACTGTGATCCCTGCTTTCTTCACATCATTGACTGATTCCTGATATTTCTCAATAGTATCCTTACCACACTAGGTGAGATCTTGAATAGAGCTCTTGCAAGGACGACTGATAATCATCTTATGTTTCTTCCATTTTCTAGTAATTGCAACAACAGTTGTTTCCTTCTCATAAAGCTACTTGCCTATTGCCCTGTACTAGTATATAAGTATTCATTCCAGAAATGTATTGCAATTAGACATTGCTATACATTGTTATACACATGTTTATTTCCTTTGTCTGCATTTAACCCGAACACAGTAGAAGATAAAAACGCCAAACGTGATATAGTTTAATGAAAAAAATATATTTCCAGTGTGATGAAGACTCATTCTGAATCCAAATATATCCAAAACCTGACTGTAACATCTCCTCAAATGTTATTTTTTACTTTTACAAAAACATTTATTTGTCATATTTCCCCATTTTGTAACTTAAGTGTTAATGAGGGGTGTCAAAAATGTCCAATAAAGCTTGACATCACACCTTACTGTTAGTGTAAGTATGTATCAAATGTATCAACTTTATCCCATACAAACTGAATAGATGTTACTTTCATTATATGAACACATTTTTCAGACATTAAGACATGTTTTACTCTTAATAAACATGTTAAAATAAGTAACTAGAATCCAACCTCTTGTTTTCAAATGTCTATTTAGCAACAATACAGTAACGAAGAACTGTGTGCACGATGACCAACAACATATTCCTGCTTGTATTGTGCATCATGAATACGGTAATCGATTGATTTTCTTTCCTCATATTTAACACATATTTATATTCCAGCATCCATATGCTATATGGCCAAAGGTGGGTAGATGCCCCTTGTTATTAGCTATCTCTGTTATTGCAGCCATACTCATAACTGACAGTTTTAGTTCATACTATGAAGCTTACAGGACATGGAATCTCCATAGACATATATTCATTTATATTCACCTATATATATATATGTGAATGTTTCATCAGGTAAAGCTACTTGGGAGAGCTAGAGGTAAGCCGAGTCCGAAACAGTCATGACTGCCAGAGAATGGAGGTGAACAAAGTGAGCCATTCCAGAGTTTTATCGATAATAGTGCTGAATCAGTGCAAATCAATCTAAACAGTCCAAAGCTCAAATCCAATTTGATCACGACATTATGTTCCCCTACAGGGGCTAAACTGCAAACATGGAAGAGGAGTTGGATGATCTTGGTGCTCTGAGTGGAATACTTGTATCAAACTAGGTCCAGGAATTGATGTTGTGAAATGGTATAGTGTTTCCTTGTCCTTGTTGATTCGCCTTACTACAATGAATTGACAAATATGCTGGGGGTGCAACTTATTATTACTCCTTCAGAATGTTCTAGATCAAAAGCTAGATGTGGGCACCAGGTTAGTAGGTAGGGGCCTGGCTACATAGGCAGACAATTGTTGTTTATAATGTTGACAGAGTGTTTTCACTGTCTGTTGGTGAGCCTACACCCATATGGACTTGCTGTACTGAATCCAGGCATGAACAGCTGGTGTGTCGTGGGAGACATAACTCAGGGCATTAAAGGAAGCTGATTGCCCAAAACACAGTGGAAGAGGATGAGGCCAGTGGAGGAGTGTCAGGGAGTTCAGGGGAGGAAGTAACTCCAGTAACTATTATTGGTTGGCTTGGCTGGATGGAGAATAAGTCTGTTGGAGAGCATTGCCCAGGTCCCAATCAAAGTCCAAAGGGATGGCTCAAGAAAAAGAAGGAAGCTGGCAGGAAGGGTTCAGAAGGATGTTAAGACATCCTCTGAAGACATTATCTGTGATAGGGCATTAGCTTTGGAAGCTGGGAGGTAGGAGATAATAAACTGAAACCGGGAGACAAACCAGGAAACTAAAAATTATAGAAACATAAACATGTTTGTGTGTATGAATGTGTTTCAACAAATTACATTCTAACTAAACATTAGGGTATATTTCTTTGGGATATTAAAAGATCCTCTATTTTTTTGTGAACAGTATAGTACTTACTTGTGTCATTTAGCAAGCTTGTCTTTATAAATAATATGTAGACCACAATAATTGGCAAAATACCTTATTTATCTCTAGCCAGTGAATGTAGTGCTGTAATTAGAATTTTTATACATATTTTAACAGTAAAGAAAGAAATTACCTTTCTGAGCTTGTCACCGTCTGCTGCAGAATGGAGGTGAGGTGAGCTATTCTTTACCCCATCCTCCCTACATCGATTTCACTTCTCTTTTCATTTGTCCTCGCTGAGACCATTATTACTTTTATGGGTGTTTTTATGGCCCTTCTAAGACTGCTGACCGATTACACCAAGGCAGCCATTAGAGCCTTCTCCTCTCTCTTCCTTTCTCTCTCTCTCTCTCTCTCTCTCTCTCTCTCTCTCTCTCTCTCTCTTTCTCTCTCTCTCACTCTCGTAGTGTTTCATCAGGCAATCTTCAATATTTACTTTTTTTCTGTCAAAGGAAATATATTAAATGTGGAATATATTTCAGTGTTGTGAAGAATCAAAATTCAGCTTTCATACTACACTGCTCACAAAAATTAGGGGGTACACCAAAATGAAATATTCCCCAATAAAATATCCCTTAATTTTTTGGAGTAGAATATTGATCATATATCAATCATTTTTTATATTCTGAATGACAGTTATTTATGGCATCAAAGGAATAGCTATGCTGTAGCTATACCATTTGCATTAAATGTTGTTAGACTCACAGGGCAGCTTACAGAATGCCTCTGTCAAATGCTTTGTCTCACACACTGAAACATTAATAAGCAAAGGATGGTGTTGAATATCTATGTGGAAAGTGATGACACCCTGCATTGAGGAGTGATGACATGCTACATGCGCCTGTTCACTTTGGCCATTTGTCTGTCAGCTAATAGCGTTGGCACCCAAAGAAGCAGATGTCCATTTCTACAGTTTTAATGGCTAGTAATGACCATGTTAGACTGATATTTTAGTGTTCAGAGAATAGCTTTGTAGTCCAAAGCTTTTTTTAACCCACCCTTGGGATCGAGTTAGCAGATATCTGGACTTCAGGAGCAGAAATGTCCAGACAGCAATCTGATGCAATTTCATTTTTTCAACAGCAAATAGATTTCAAAAATGTAAAATTTATTTTCCCACACACAAATTGGGCAGTCTGGAGTCAAAACATCCACCTGCATACTACAGCTGGTGTGAATTTATTATGCTATTAAACTAACCAAAGCACAAGCTAATGTTTTACCAAAGGAGCCTGATTATTCTACATTAAAGATATTTTTATGGAAATAAATTTCTATAATACAGTCTGTCCATCATTATACCTTCCTTTCGTTGTGTTAGTCCATTGTGTGGCATATGTAATTCATTCGGATTAGTGAGGTTTGACTAGTTTTGCTAATGTGTCAGTCAGACAAATTATGTTCACTCATTAACAAAAAATAATGTGCCAAAAAGGAGTCGTTGAGATTGAATGGCGCTTCATATGTGTGAATGTTATAATGATATATGTAAGCTATTATAGTATTAGAATAAAAGGCTACATTAACTGATACATCATACAATCGAAAGAAGGCGCTAGTAACCTGCTGGGCCACCTCTAGCCTTAAAACTAAATGAAGTACCGTTGGACGTGGAGGCAAATTTAAAGACATGGTAGGGTCTGTAGATCCTGCACTTTCATAGATTGCTGAAACTGGCATCTCATGAATGCCTGTTTGGCAATAAATCTGACAAATGAACAGGCCAAAGAAGTGTTGCAGTCTGACACTCTTGAAAAGCCTTGTTGTGTGTTGATAAGAATTATCAGCTGTTGGTAATGGCATAAGGGCCAACACGTGTCCACAGGATGCCCTGCACATACCGCTGATTTGCTAATGTCCCTCCTATTACTACATGGGATCCCAATCAACGCCCCGAAACCCCTGGATTTGTCTCTGAAGATGATATAGTTCCTACTGTTGCAGTCCAGGCTTCTCAAACAAAGGCAGTGGTGACTGGTTGTCAATGGCAGGACACATAATAAGTGCTGTGACAACAAATTTTCACCTGTGCCTGGACAGTGGACAGCAAAACTGTGGTAGTTGCACATGCTTGTCAGCGGCTCAAACAATCTTTTTATAATAATGGTCTGCATGGGCAGCTCATAGTCTGTTTGATGTGTATGTGCCCTCATGGAACCACTGCTTCCACCACCTCCCAACAACTAGGTCAGAACGGCCTAGATGGTGAGCAATTTGCCGAAACAACCATTCTCTCAGTCCAATGATGTGCCCCCTCTCAGTCTGTCAAATGTGTAAATGTGTTAGTGTGCCACAGAGGCAAGTCCAGCAATCGAAAATCTCTAAACTATGCAGACAGCCTCTGAGAGCCCTTTTATTGGCCAGAGGGGAAACCATTTTACATTTCATGTGGCAAAACTTAGTGTCTAATTAGACCACACCTATAATTATTTACATGTCTGCCTGAGACCTAATTGTACGTCAATTTTTACAGCAAAGCAACATTTTAATCTGTGTTATTTTATTTTTATTTTTGTCAGTGAGTATATATGGCCTTTCTTAACAGTTTTAGTTGCCTTAATATTTAGTTTATTCTTACTTATGTCCATATTGACATAAAGTGTATATCTTGAGGACACCATGTCCTCTCATGAATCACATACAGTGGGTGCCATAGGTCTGAGACCACTAGAGAAGAATTCATACTGCAACAGAATAATGACACAAAACACACCTAAACCTTTGCAACAACTAAACACCGAAGTAGTGATGTCTATCGTGGACTTTGCTCTCTTTCATGGACCCCAGTGAGCATTTATAGAGGTATTATAAGGCTAAGAATTGAATTGAAACAATGCTCTATAAATTTGGATATATTTATTGAATTTGTATATTCTCAAAAGATAAACACTTAACATAGAAGTTGTCAAATTGTGTTTGCTAGTAAATGTATATCTGTGAAAATATCCTTCTTCTCATTATACCCTCCTCTTCTCCTGTGACATCTCTATCTATATATGAAGAGTATACCTTCACATCCACTTTTGTTACAAAATTTTACTACAATGCCTCTCCTCATGATAAAATCATCTTTATTAAAGACTGGGATGTGTGTTATGGATTGAGATATCGAGGGGCATGTACCATTTAGGGACACAGATTTTCTTAAAGTCACCATGCTGAACGTTCATAGCTGTAAACCATGTTTTTTTTTTTTATAAAGTTGAACATTTCTTTTGAAAAAGAAAATGAGTTGGAATATTTGCTTTTGGTTACTGAGGTTAAAGTTAGGGTTAGGTTTATATGTAGTGTAAAATTACTTATCTATAGTAGTAGCATGGTGATGGAAAGTCTCCTTTAATCTTGTTTGTCTACGTGCGGTGACATTATCTTCGTAAAAAATGTATAGCTAGTAATGAATGAAAAAAAGCTAAATAATGATGTTATTTTAAGCAGGATGTCAACAGGTGATTGTAATGATGCTAGGGTTCGCTCCGTGCCAATTTTTTTTTCGCTGTGGACTTGCCGTTCTGACTCGCGGCTCCCATACCATTTTTGGATCTTTGGTTCTTAGGCTGTTTTGGGGATTCTTGACCTTCTCACCATTGTGGACTAGCAGCTCTTCGGTCTCACAGGACTCCTGCATCTCCGACACCTCCTACTCATCCAGTAGGAATCATCAGGCCCCTTTGGGTGCCCTCCTAGGAGCATTGCCATCTCACTGGTGGCTGGCATTCCCAGGGTCAGGTTGAAACTCTTCAACAGGCTTAACAGCCAGGAGGGCCCAGCTTGTGCAGCAAACCCCTACTGGGATGTGGCCTAAAATACACCTGAAAGTTGCTGGACATTGCTACTTTGTGTCTTTGTTTTTTTCTGCCTGACCAGTAAGCCTTTGTGTTTTGTCATTAATACATTTTTAGTTGTTTCCTACTTTGGTTGTCTGTCTGTGGATATTGCATCTTGAGCTTAAATCTCGTGGGGATCCTGGGGACTGGGGAGTTTGAAGATTGTCTCACGAAATAAAAGTGAAAGATGTAAGCTTAAACTGAACAACCATGGTCTTTGATCCCTCAGATGTAATTTATCAATAGTTGATATAAGTACATATACAAAGGTTTACTTTTTAAACCGTTGTCAAGCACTGCAGATTTCACATATATCACTTAAAACTTTACTGTGCAAAAAGTAAACTTTATGGTAATCCTGTCTAAAAGTGGTGTTGACTTCTCTGATCTGACAGGCATCTAGGATGGACAAGCACAGTGGAAATGGTGGTATTATGGTGAGACGCATCAGTATGGTTATGACCCTGTCTTTAAAAGGATGTGCATATACCTGTATGTGTGTGAATGTGTTTATTTACATGTCTGTTGTATTGCAGAGCTCTAAAAGGAGCAGACGCACCAGTCGCCACTAGTGGGAGACTTTAAAAGGAAACAGGCAAGAGGAAGTTGGAAGGAGGGCTTTGTTTCTGACGTGTTCCATTGTGTTCCTGGTTCCCTGACTAGTTGCTGCTTATGTCATGTGTGGTGTTGTGTAAGAATCTAACCTCAATGTTAGAGATCCTACCTGAGATACCATGAAAGTTGCTAGCATGTAGTAAGACCTATCTTTCTGTTGTATAGACTTAGTTTATGTGGCTACACTGGCTGCATGCTAATATATCGTTTCTCTGTTTGGAGACACCTGGGTTATTTTTGGTTTCCTGTGTTTTCTCCTGGTTTTTGTTACAATCCCAATTCCAATGAAGTTGGGACGGTATGTAAAATATAAATAAAAACAGAATACACTTACATTCAATTGAATACACTACAAAGACAGGCGATTTAATGTTCAAATGGATAAACTTGATTGTTTTTTGCAAATATTAATGCCTGCAGCACGGTTCAAAGAAGTTGGAAAAGAGGCATGTTTACCACTGCGTTACATCATCTTTTCTATTCTTGCATGATGTACAACTTCAGTTGCTCAGCAGTCCAGGGTCTCCATTATCGTATTTTGTGTTTTATAATGCATCACACATTTTCAATAGGAGACAGGCCTAGACTGCAGGCAGACCAGTCTAGTACCCACACTCTTTTACCCCAGGGACCGCTCCTGAGGGCCCAAGACCAGCAGCTCAGTCTTAATTAAATTCCTGAATAAGGGAGGCGTCAAGAATGTGGCGTGCGGGAACCCATGAGCGTTCCTTTGGACCGTGTCCCTCCCAATCCACCAGGTACTGGATGCTCCCCTGGACACGTCTGCTGTCTAGTAGGCGGCTGACCGTGTAGGCTGGAACCCTCTGGACAATCCGTGGGCATGGGGGTGGCGTGGGGTTGCCGCATGCGAAGGGGCATAACTGGGAGACGTGGAAAGTGGGATGGACCTTCATGCTAGCTGGAAGGTCCAGTCTGTATGCCACTGGGTTTATGCGTCTTACCACCTTAAATGGACCCACAAATTTGGGGGCCAGTTTGTGTGAGGTTCCCCTGACTGGCCTCTCTTTGGGACGCTCTGAGGAGCTGTGTGGCCCTTCGCCAAGCCATGCGACAGTGGCAAATGTGTTGGGTCACCAAAGGGACCTCGATGTCGGTCTCCTGCTCGGGAAAAAGGGGCGGGGGGTAACCAAACTGGGCCTCAAAGGGGGATCTTCCGTTGTCAGTTCAGGTGGCGGGATTACCGGCGGTCAGACATCTTAGTATTTTGCTAAGGTCCTGGATCACCCTCTCGGATTGGCTGTTGGATTCGGGGTGATAACACAACGTGAGGCTGGCTGTAGCACCTATGGCGCGGCAGAACGCCTGCCAAACCCGGCTGATGGACTGGGGGCCCCGGTCGGACACTATGTCCGTGGGGACACCATGGGTGCGGAGTACGTGCTGGAGAATGGCTTGCGCAGTCTCCAGGGCTGATGGAAGCTTGGTCATGGGAATGAACCGCGCGGCCTTGGAGAAGCGATCTACCACCACCAGCACAGCGGTAAAGCCCTTGGATCGGGGCAGGCCGGTGACAAAATCCATTGGCAGGTGGGACGAGGGTCGTGACGGTACGGGGAGAGGCTGCAGGAGTCCATGGGGACGCACCCGACTGCTATTGTTGGTGGCACATATATGGCAAGAGCGGATGAACGCCTGACAATCGCTGACCATTCTGGGCCACCAAAAGCGACGGCGCACAAACTCCAGGGTCTTCGTGACCCCATGATAAGCCAGAGTCCGATTCTCAAAGACGGGAGAGGGCATCCGGCTTGGCATTCTTGGACCCTGGGCGGTACGACAAGATGAAGTCGAACCGCCCAAAAAAGAAAGACCACCGAGCCTGCCTCACTTTCAAGCGCTTGGCCTGCTGGATGTAGGCAAGGTTTTTGTGGTCGGGCCCCTTCCAACCAGTGACGCCACTCTTCTAGGGCCAGCTTGACGGCCAAGAGCTCCCTGTCTCCTACCGGGTAATTGCGTTCGGCCAGCATCAGGCGGTGCGAGTAAAAGGCGCAGGGGTGCAGCCTGCCCTCGGGAGGAAGTCTCTGGGAGAGTATGGCCCCTACCCCGACCTCAGAGGCATTCACCTCCACAACAAATGGCTCGTCGGGGTCAGGTAGTCGAAGGACCGGACTGGCCAGAAGTCCCCGGAGTCGGTCAAAGGCCATTTGGGCTTCGCAAGTCCATCTGAAGGGGATTTTCCCCGTCAGTTCCGTGATGGGAGCGGCTACGGAACTGAATTCTCGGATGAACTTCCTGAAGAAGTTAGCAAAGCCCAGGAACCTCTGAACCTGGCGCTTCGACGTGGGGACTGGCCAGGTCTCAACGGCCTTGACTTTGGCCGGGTCCATGCGAATGGACCCTTTCAAGACCACAAATCCCAGGAATGGCACCTTGGAAAGGTGAAGGATGGACTTCTCCAGCTTAACATAGAGGTGGTGTCTTAACAAAAGCTGGAGAACCTGCCGCACGTGTTTGATGTGGGCCTCCAGGAAGGGACTGAAGATAAAGATATCATCTAGATAGACATAGGCGTAGCGATCTAAGGCCTCCCGAAGAACTTCGTTGAGGTAGCACTGAAAGACAGCCGGGGCATTCATCAGGCCAAATGGCATGACCAGATACTCATAGTGCCCATTAGGTGTATTCACTAATTTAGTGAATACCTGCACCTTTTGCAGGGATTCAAAGGCCGTGGCCATGAGAGGGAGGGGGTAACGGTCTTTGACCGTGATGGCGTTTAGACCTCGATAATGCAAGGTCGCAATGTGCCGTCCCGTTTTGCCACAAAGAAGAAGCTGGCCCTGGCAGGGGAGGACAAGGGGTGAATGAAGCCCTGTTGGAGAGCTTCTTAGATATAGGTCTCCATAGCTCCCCGTTCGGGGTTCGAAAGCGAGAAGAGTCGGCCCCTGGGGGGAGTGGTGCCAGGCAGGAGGTTGATGGCGCAGTCATAGGTGCGGTGGGGCGGCAGAACCTGGGCCTTGGAGCGACTAAAAACCTCTGCCAAGTCATGGTATTGAAGGGGAACACGGGATAGGTCCTCTGGTGATCCAGTCACTAAGCTCGCCTGGGGGGGCTCCCCTCTGAGCAGGCAGGATGAGTCGCATGTGAGGGACCAACCATAAATGGAGCCCGTGGACCAGTCAATAGATGGGTTGTGGGCCTTTAGCCATGAATGACCTAAGACAACCAGCATCTGAGGGGACTGGGTGACAAAAAAGGAGAGGCGCTCCCGGTGTTTCCCCAGGCAGAGGGTCAGGGGACCCGTTCGATGAGTTATGGGGCCTCCTTGGAGTTGTCGGCCGTCAGCTCCACAGATAGATATGGGGGCCACGAGCGGTTCCAGGGGCAGCTTAAGGTGCCGGGCCAACCCTTTATCTATGAAGTTAGAGGCCAACCCTGAATCGATGCAGACTTGTAGGGTCATAGATCCTGTCTGCCAGGTCAGGGACGCCTCCAAAAAGAGGCCATGATCGGGGGCAGAATAAATGCATGACCCCAGACCCCCATACTGGGGACATGCCTTTAGTTTGACGGCCTGGACCTCCTAACTGCATCGGCTCTGGTGAGGGTGGCCGTCTTAGGGTCAGACCTGGGGGCCCCCAGGAGGAGTCCCGGCCCCGAGGAGAAGGACGCCTACGAGCCGCGACCCGCTGACGGATTCGATTGTCGAGTGAGGCTGCCAATTGTTAGAAGGCCGAAAGAGAGACTGGAGGGTCACGAAGGTCGAGCTCATCTTTGAGGGTCTCCTTGAGACCCCGATGGAAAAGGACGATGAGGGGGTCTTCGTACCACCCAGTCTCGGCCGCCAGGGTGCGGAACTCGACAATGTAATCCGCCACCGGGCAGTTGCCCTGGGCAAGATCTAACAGGCAGTGGTTCGCCAGGCTCTACCCTGAGGGGTGGAGAAACGTCTCCTTGAGAGCGGTAGCGAACGCCTTCTATGTGGCGCATTTAGGCCCATTCTGCTCCCAGATGGCGGTGGCCCACTCCAATGCCTTGCCCGAGAGCAGAGAGATCATGAACACGATCTTGGAGCGTTCTGTTGGAAAATGTGAGGGTTGTAGCTCAAAGACAAGGGAGCATTGGAGCAGAAACCCCCTGCACTTGTCGGGATTCCCCGAGAATCGTTCAGGCGGGGGTATGGGGGTCTCAACAGGTGGCCTGGAAGCAGTCACAGGGACGCTGGGAGGTGTCCCAGCCACGGTAGCTTGGGCGAGGCGCTCCGTGAGCCTCTTTATGGCCGCCTCATGTCGCCCAATGGCAGCGCCCTGGTGGCGAACTACCTCAGCGACATCTTGAGCACCTGCTGGGTCCATGTCTGGCCACGTCGTTCTGTTAGGGATTGGGGTTTCGGACCCAAGGTTGCAGGGAAAAGGAGTGGAACGACGTTTGAATAACGCGGGGAAACG
>JAUZST010003327.1:0-17259 GCA_034779995.1 Parotocinclus haroldoi | reverse complement strand
GGACTGTGGGAGGAAACCGGAGTACCCGGAGTAAACCCACGCAGACACGGGGAGGACATGCAGACCCCACACAGAAATGACCAAGGCAGCTCCACCCTGAGATTGGACCCGGGACCTTGTTGCTGTGAGGCAGCGGTGCTACCCACCAAGCCGCCCTATTGCATAACATAACTGCTCAATTTAACATGTCTGTACAATTATTTTCATTTAAAATGGTAAATGAACATAACCCATAGCAGCTCGTTCTTTGTTTAAAAATAAACGTAACTTACATAGTGAGCGCATGTGTGTTCTCATCCAAGCTCGCTTCATCCTGACATAAAGTCTGCAGGAATGGAGTGAGCGAAGAGTGAAAATCAGCAGCTCGTAGTTTATTGAGCACTTTCTGAGCATGATTCACTCCCCCTGTTAATAAAGCATGAGCCAACAGACGAGAGCGACCAGAGAAACGCCGCAACAACACTCTCATAGTAACGCTGTTTAGGTAACAATATACTGCGCGTTGGAGTCAGCAGTTTATCAATTAACTATCTAACCACTGTATAAATGTATTTTTAAAAACCCGCCTTGTGTCACGCGTTTACTACAATTGCCGGCCTAGAGATGTAGTGATGAAACGTGGTTGCTTCTTCTTTTAAAAAAATAAACAGGCATACTATATCGCCAGCTACAGCGCCACCGTACGGTACGGTACTATCCCTCCCACAAAGATTAGTCTGGCTGCAGACATGCGCTCTTACATCTCAGCAGAGTGCATGTGGCTAAGAGTGCACGTGTGCAGCCAGATTCTGCTGGCACACAAACATCGTGCAGTACACGTACTTCCACCGGCCACTTCATTAGGTACACCTTCCTATTACCGAGTTGAACCTCATTTTGAATTGAGAACTGTTAATTCTTCAAGACAGATTCAACAAGGCGACAAACAACTAAACTACTGGACTGAGATCTGGTGACTATGAATACCATCTTGATCCAATCAACACCCCCACCACCCAAATCTTAATTTGCCAATCAAAGAACTAAAACTGGATCTCATTTTCAAGGCTTAGGCCCGGTCTGAACAGTGTTCCAGATGAATAATGATGCAATTATTTCTATGTGAATGTGTTAACTATACTGCTGACAACTAGGGGATATTTAATTTTTCAATTCTATTTTTGTGGGCCGTATATTAGGTATACAATGTTGGTCAAGCTGGCAGCCTTTCCAGTTTGATCTAAATGGAATGCACACTCTTGGAAAAGCCTACCTGTTTGAGAGATAACACGTACCTTATGTAGCTACACATCCAAGGCCTTATGGCCACAGTAAATTTAAGTTTTGTTTGTTGTGCATGTAGATCATCACCAAGATGAAGCTTAGAGCCTGGCCTGGAATTCTCTGAGCACAAGATATCAGCCCATTGTAGGGCCAACAAGAGTGCCAGGGAGAAGCTACCAAGTAGGATCACTCTCACCAAGACTTCATTCCAGCATGCCATGCCTAACTGCCACAAAAGCTTTTAAACATGAGAAGAAATTAGAACAGTTAATGCTTGAAAACTAAAATTATTGGTATTACATTGGCCATTTGTAAAAAGGGCAATTGTTAAGTGGCACAGTGTAAATAAGCACTGTTTAATGTCACATCCCCAGGTGTTAGTGGTTGTTTCACTGTACTGTCAGTATTGAGGGTGGGGTCAAAAGCTTCTGACTGAAGAAAAATTGCGCTCGTCAGACATACTAGGCCCACTAAGATTGACAAGTTGGCCAAACGTGCACTAGGAATGGAGAAAAAAAAAGCATATACATGCAGAAAAGAATATGGATGCTCCATTGTATCAAGCAGTAAATGGAGTAATTGCACTTCACAGATCAACTACAGCTGAACTACATGAACTGTACATTAAATTAAAAGTACAACTTTTGGCTAGAAGTATGGCCTTTAGAATAATGTGAAAGAAGTCAATAAGCCAAACCAAACACTTTATTTTTCCATTTTCTTTACACAAACATCTACAGTTATAAAAAAATAAAATACACCTTGGTCATTTCTGTTAACACTGCAACAAATCAAGAGCCTGCCAACAGATCATGCAAATTCCTAGATCTGGACTATCCAGTGTAATCCTACACAAGTATTATTCAAAACAGGCAGGTAGTGTTTGGCTTACAATGTCAGACATGGCAGAAAATATGGGTCGAACAATTCATGGAGAGTTGGAATCAAGCACTGAATAGTGATCTGACTGCTCAGCACATGCATTACAGTTCTGAAGTTACTTGTCTGGTTTAATAAATGTCAGAGTCCGGAAACCAAACCAGTGCTAGATTTGGAAACCTAGAACAAGTGTTGTGCAAATCTGAGTCACGTACATAAAACTGAAGCGATGCCTTTAAAACGATTAAGTGATACACAAATGGTGCAACTATTAAGAGGGACTCCTGGATGTGATTACAGTAACAGGTACACAAGCACTAAATTCAAGTATTGGGCATTGAAACCCCCAACCCCCCCACCCCCTATACAAAATACCTTACCTCCTGAAAAAAGGCACTTTACAAGTTCACATTTCGTTCCGATGAACACAAGTCACAGAAAACCTGTACTAAAAACCCAAACTGAAATAGAAAACCTACAAAGCTTCAAGTAGCTTAGTGCAGCTGGAGGGGGAAATGTTCGTGAGAAACCAAGGCATGTCTCATGTAGCTATTTAATTACACAAGAAGTCAACCTTCAGCAGGAACCAGAATCTAGGTGTGCTTAACCACAACTCAAATGAGGTCGAATTCATTGAGAAATTCAAAGTCATCATCATCCAAGAGTGTCAGGGCAATGAAGTAGCTCAACAGTCGATGATCTTCACTATCCATGCTCTCCAGCAACTCCATTGCACTCTGAAAATGAGGGTGGGGGGGGGGGGTTATTTACTCTAGAAACCAGTGGAGCTGTAACTGAAGAAAATGAGACCTTTCCAACTAAAATCTAAACGAAATCAATATTGTAACCAAATGCTTATCAGCTTGCCAAAGAATATTATCTATAGTTTGTGACTGAAAATTACTACTCCAGAAAACAAGCTCTCAACCGGAGATGAGATTCAGCTGGAATTACTTCGTCACAACAGGAATACTAGTTACGTAAAAACAAGTTTTCAATAGGCATCTTATTCCTATTGGTTGTAATGATTTAAGCTTCTATAGGTGCAGCGATTAAATGAATTCTAGATTTCAAATATTTGTCTGTGTTCAGAATAAGAAGCATCAAGATGTACCTTTGTAGTCTGAAAAATGTCCATAATGGGAGGGCCAATCTTTTCCTCCTACCCTTCTTGCAAGCCCATCTACTCACTTCCTTGGATCCTGGTATGACCCAGTACCCACATGCACAGTTCGGGTTGGGTATTGCTGTCATTTTGATTCCAAAACTAGCTCTTAAAAGATTTTTCTTAAATGCGCCACATTTATATTCAACTTAAAGTAATTAATATATTTTTAAGTAAAGCTTAACATTGCTGAACATACTAAAGCCAAGACCTACAAACACCAGACTTTACTTTCTACTGGTCATAAAGTACTCTCCTGGTAAAAGGAGGGGGGAGGGCGTTACCTTGGGTCTAAAACGTCTACGATGGGGTCTGTGCCCAGGTGGCAGGTCGTGGCTGAAGATGCACTCCGAAGCAAAGGGGCAGCATCCATGACGCATGAAGAAGTTGCACTTTATTTTACTGTGAGGTTGAAACACACTATTGTAATACAGCAATCCTGAGTCAAGAGGGAACAAGCCTGAGCCATTTTGGTTGCATGTTTAGAAAGCAAATGTGAATTAAAGCAACCCCTAAAATGGAGCAAAATTAGCATGTGTATTCCAGATGGCAAAGAATTCAATTACAGTAACTCAGACCAGTCACATTAAGTGGAGTCTCAGATTCAAGGTGACGATTAGTCTACAGTTAATTTATCCATTAATACTCATACAGATTTTTGGAATGTCTGCATCAGAATATTCACTGATCAGCCAAAATAAATAAATAAATAAATATACCGAATATACGAATAACATGCCAGTTGGCTATTATCTATTGCTCTATCCATACATGGCCAACAAAGCTTTGGAATTACATATGCATTCATGTAATCAAGTACATGCTAGAGAAAATGTAAAACAATCAATATGAATAAAAGCTCATTTTCCCCTGACAGCATTCATAAACAAGACCTATATACAGGCTTTTGTTTAATTTCTGTTTAATTTAATCTCCCAGTAGTCACCACCAGGTAATCCATAAGAATATGTTTGATTACAGGTGCCACATGGTTTAGGTAGGCTACAACTACATGCTTATGCACCAGTTGGGTATGAATGATATGGCCCCAAATCAATATCACAATATTTTAAGGCATTTTGTGATAATATATTTGCAGTATACATTTCAACAACATACAATTTTAACAATATTTTATACTTTGAAATATCAGACCTCGCTGCATTTTTATTTTCCTCGTATTCAGTGACGTGATTCTGCTCAAGGTGGTGAAACATTAGATTTGTTGTTAGACCTTTTGCATAGCTTCTTTATCACTGAAGTTTGTTGTACATCTGATATTTTGTACCAAAACCACCTCCACACTACTGAAGTCGCTCCCCATTTTGGGACAATTTCCACCTCCACACAACCCACTTTCTGCCATAGCTGTTGCTCTGCTTATGAGTCACATAACAGAAGTACTTCATACTCCAAATCCACCATGCCATTTTGTAAAGGCATCAGGGGAGGAGAATTTTTAAGACATAAGAAGCCAAACCAATAACAAGAGGTACCTTACCTGCTTTTTTCTTTAAACGAAGCAATCAATTCTGCCTTTGGTTCATCCTCACAGACCCAATATTTACTGGGAATGTAAAAAGAGGATTTCACTCTGCACTGTGGGCAGGCTCTAAACACAGTAAAATGTATATTAGTTTACACATAAACCCAAGAGTCAAAATAATAATAATAATAATTACTTTATAACGTCTTCCTGGAACTCCTTAGTCTTTCGCCATGTCATTATGCAGCCAAGACAGAAGGCATGGGTGCAGTTGGGAAGGATGCCAAAACGCCTCTCTCTAGCTGTGCTTTTCTCATAAACCTTGTCCATACAGATGCCGCAGAAAACGTCTTTGCTTTGGTTGTAGGCCTCAGACTGACCAAGCCTTGCCGAAGCTGTTGCACCATTCTCCAGCGGTTCCTGCAGACAGCAGGTACAGATACTCAGCCTCCATTACACAAAGAACCAAAAAAAGCTAATGAACACCTGCTGGTTAATTTCAGAAACTTCTCTCTTGTACCTCTACAATAACTGCACTACATGTAGAAGTATTGCTGGATGAAGGAAGAGCCAGGTCATCACGTTCTGGCTGATGCAAATTTTCCTCTGTTGGGGTAGGGAAAAAAAAAAATAATAATCCTCCAAGTCACTACAGAGAAACGCAACATTTATTGCAAAAGGCACAACACCAGGCCAGAATACAAACCTGGCTGCTTAACAGGTTCTGCTTCAGACAAGGTATATTCCTCTTCCTCAACAATATCTGAAGTCAGAGGTTGTAAAGACTGTTGGTGGAGCGCAAGATTTGAAACCAAAGGCTCAGACCCTCGTCGGGTCGAGTTGTATGGACGCTGCTGTGGGACAAGGGAGGGCTCAGACCCTCGGCGTTCAGCTGAAACTGCAGTCAGCGCAGAGGCATGAACCACAGGTGCTGACCCTCGTCTGAGGCCTGACGTTCCACCATCTGGACACTGAATGTGAAGATATCTGTAATTTAAAAAAAGAAAATATTTAAGATCCTGATAAAGTCCTTAACCAAAGGCATGATTGATTTGTCCTGCCAGCATGAAGGATAATTTGTGCATGATCTAGTTCATGACACCAATCAGCACCAGTCACAAGATTGTGAACAGTCAGAAGGATGACACCTACCTGCAGCTCTCACCAAACCAACAAGCTCCTTTCTGGAAGTACCGACACACTTCAGGCGAAGGCACGGGGGGCCACTCATGCCTATAATGGCAGCGCTGACCAAACCTGCATGAACCGTTTATGAACTGCCTGCAAGACACAAGCAGCTAACAGTTTAACAGATTGGTAGTGCCACCAATCCAGCATTGCCAGCTGAGTTCACGGTATCAGCTGATGCTCACTACTGAATCCATTCCTGCAACCTCTGATCCTGCACTCACAAGTAACAAGTAACCAAAGTCAGTCAAGGTTTGTCTGCTGTTCAGTCATTGGACAGTTATTGCATGTTGGCATTTAGAGTTGAATCTGTAGTGGACTGTAGAGTTTAACAACTGCAAAGTTTTACAGACAAGCCTACAACTAGATAAAACACTGCACCAGGGGTTTAAAATGAAATGACCAATAAATAAATCCCCTAATTTTGAAAGCCATGCATCATTATTCATCCAAACATCCTAACTGAAAACAATACAGCCATTACAAAAGTGAACAGGGTTGAGATTTTAGGTCAACTGTACAGTTGGTCTTTAGTGTACAGGAGCCTGGGATGTCACATTGCTGGGTCATTTGATGAAAACTAGCAAAGCATCAGTTTCTAGACTACCAATAAGTCACAGGCAAGACAGCATTTTAAACACCAAATACAGATTAAGGGATTTAACATTAAAGTGAGCATTACCCAATTACCCAATTTAATTTAGCACAGTTTTGTTTATACTAATAACTCTTGCATTAAGGGTCTAAAATATAATAGACAAAACTTAAACACGCCATCATTACCTAGTCTGCAGGAAGGTTACCTTATTTAGGGACGTCAATTAATAAAAAATAAAAAAAAATTCTGTCAACGAATTAGCAGCTCGAGCTTTGGAAATGAAATACTGGGGCATTGTGGGAAATGTAGTGCCTGTAGTGAATCTAAAGGGACTGTCCTGTAGCGCTGCCCAGCACGACCGGGGTAAAAACCGACTTTTCCAAATTAATTTATTTACATTTTCACGGCAATGTGCAAACTACAAATGTATGCGAGAACAAAAAAAAAAATTGAATCGTTTAAACGAATCCGAACCGACACCTAGCGTAGCGTTCTCGGAATCGGACTGAAACTGGGGTTGAAAACATTCTGGTAACGATTGGTAGCTGCGATTGAACGTTTCTATAAAACAGCTTCTGGCAACAACAGTTTGTCTTAACGACAATACAAATATATCCACTCATTTTTAAACGACGATTACTTCGATTACCCAGGGCACATGGAAACAAATCTAAACAGCAAAGCGTTAACAATCACAATATCGCACGTAAAAGTACGTTTAAGTTCTTAAAAGGTAAAACGGTACTTTATTACACACGATAAGGAACAAGCCTGCCACGATCGTTACGTATTAACGTAATTAAATTTAAGTACGTTTACTGCCCACGACTTTCGTTTTTAAAACAACCGTTGCGTGAGATATTCGATTCAAAACAATACCTGCAAACTGTCCTTCCCGAATTAAAATCCCGTTTCCCCAGGTGTCCACGCGATACGCTTCGTCTATCCATTTAAAATGGTCAACATGAGTAATAAAAAAAAAAAACTTGCTTTCTAGAGTCCTTTCTTCGAGCTACAAACTGTCTCATACGTACAGATCAGGCAGGAAGCTACACGAGTGACGTCACACAGGAAACTTTAGTAACCAATCACGCTTACCAGAAAAGTTGACTCTGAATTGTTACGTTCATTTGATCCGTCAAAATATGTAAATAAGCATGTAGTTGGTCAAAGAAAGGGAGGAGCAAATCTGTTTCAAGTATTTAGCCCAAAAAGCAGGTATTAAATCTTAAATCTGGTGTAACTGACCGGGGTAATACTGGAGTAAAATTAAAATGAGTCCAGACTGATCTTCAGCAAGCAAGGCCAGATATTCTACTAGTTTTCTTTCAACACTCCAGACAATCCATTGCTGCCTCGGTCTACTCCCAGTTCCACGAGTACACCAAATTACTACACATATTTACAACAAAAATAGATCAAAAGTTGTTATCTCAAACTGAGAAATTAAATATTGTCCACCCAAACTTCGCAGTTTAAAGCAAAATGCAGAACTTGCTAAAATACAACATATTACCTAATAACGGAATCATTAACCTAAATGTAGATGCTCTAGCTGTGCATTTCTATGGATTCCCCAGCCCCGGGTTTCTCGAGTCCGGTATGGTCAAAGCACGTTGCTTAACATTCGGTGCTCCGAGCATTTCGAAACACTGAACCCTCTACGGAACATTTAGTCCATTAATTAAAAGTTTCGGAAAGCATCAATTCTATAATCGCTACTCACCATACAAGCCTCTTAAGCTGCTACCAGGATGACAACAAATAAAGTCTAATAAACGAAAACGCAATAAATGAAATAATAAATCATACTTGCCTACCTGCAAATAACATTCCGTTCCCTTGAACCGTCAGTGACCTGCAAACTCTTCTCCATCTGGCACACAACTACTCAACCTCATACCTCAGCCAGCAACTATGCCAATAAATAAGTGGTGGGCGTGGCTTCACTAATTAAAATAGCGTGCAATAATTGGTCCAACTATCCTAAAATCACCAATCTCAGTCACGAAGGAGGAGTAGCTATCTAAAATTCCTGTCACAAAATGGCGTCGCCCGTAGAAGACGATACAATCAGGAAAAGAGGCTGTGATTGCGTATATCAGTGAAATAGAGAGCAATCAAAGAAAATTAAGCTTTTGGCAGATACAACTCTGTGATGTGCTTATGCAAAAAGAATAAAGTAGACGCCCTTATCCAGAGACATACAGTCTTAAAATCCAAGCAATTATGGGTTAACGGCTCTGCTCAGGAACCCAACTGTGATACCTTCTGGTCCATAGTCCACTACCTTATCCATTAAGCTACCTATGGTCTGACAAAGTTCTAATCCTTAATATTGATCTATTTAACCTACTTCACCCATACATTACCATGCCAGATCGTCAGATGTTGTAATTACATGTAACATTTGATGGGCCTTCCAAGCACTGGAGATGATGAGCGGGTCTTATCACTCAGAGATGAATTACATGGCCAGAATTCACCCTCTGAACAGTCCACCAACTGCTTCCCTTGAGCACTGAGCACTAACAGTGCACTCACATAGTACAGAGAACAGTCCTGATGCTTGTCCTCCATTAATCTCGAGTGGCACATTCAGTTGAGCCAATCTTGTGTCTCGAAGGGTACGATTTTGTTATTTGTCAATTTTCAGCTTTGTAGGTGAGCGTCACCGAGTGACACGAGTAAATTAAAGACCAGACATGCTGCTGTATTCTGCAGTGCTCTGATTGTACGTACGGGAAGTCCAGCCAGTTCAGATGCAACAAGAGACTAAATAGGCACCTGGGTGGCTTCCTTGGAAAGGAAGGTTATATGAGCAGAGAAACTCCAGCTGGTTACTTCAAGATTTCTTGCATTCTCAGATGGCATGATGGAGGAGTTTACCTGGGAGATGGCAATATACTGAAAGGGGCTATGCTGTGGTTTAGCTTTAGATGACGAGTTTCCATCCATGATGAGAGACAGGCATATCTGTTAGAGGGAAGGAGATAAGTTGCATATCTTCAGCATAGTAGTAATAGTAAACATGCAGTCAACACTAAAACATAAATAAACATAATACAGAATACTGAAACTGGACAATATCAATTTTGCACTGCACTGTACATTGGTGTTCACAATGAACTGTGCACCAGGTGGTGCAAAGCAAGCATGGGCCCAGAGGCATTGAACTGCCCCCTTTAGCACCTAGTGTGTCCCCTCTCGTACAGCAATATCTGCAACCAATCGTTTCCAGGAACAGATGATCAGTCTTGCACATAAACTTGGAGCACATGTAGTGATTTTCTCTACAGAGCGCTGTCAAGCCAGGAAACCCTCCCACAAAAATGTGCTGGAAGAAAAATACAACACCGTGCCCACTCACATCTGACTGCCATCCCACTGAATGAGAAAACACTTGACTCTAATTTCACCTTTAACATAACTCTTAAAAGTACATATACTTTTGCTAACCATGGATCAAATATTTTGTCTCGTTTATTCGTTTTATCTTCATATCATTTCAGGACTTGTGTGAGAATCTAAAGTTAAGGTCACATTCCCCTAAAAGTATAGACAATTCTGAAGAGCTCACAAACGTTCAAGCAGCACTCTGGTAAATAAAATTAAGAATCACAAAGGAAAAAAAATGTAGTGTAAGCAAAGAATGGCATCAAGTGTAAAGCAGAGAACCATCACATTGTTTGTACAGGTCATTTATATTGTGCTCTTCAGCTTTACAGCATCAAAGATAATTGCTTAACACAGTAAAACTGTCAATTGTTTTAGACATGACCGTTCTAAAAAATAATGATCTAAAAATATAGGTGAAATACTCTACAGACACGAAGCTGATGTCTAAACATTCTAAACACTTTGGTAATACTATCTTTTGGGTCAATACATAAAACATACAAAGTGTTAGAATTATTTAGAGAGAATTAGAAATCTGTACGATAGGGCAGTCAAATAATTCGATAAACATGAAATAAATGCATTCCATTAGAGAATTTCAGCCCAAAATGAATTGGCATTTTGTTCAGTTTACAAAGTTCTACCCACATGATGAAACTTACCTTACTTTTTATAGGAAAATATTGATATGAAAAATGGTGCTATTCTTCAGATGCTTTGGCAGAGTGTGTAAAGTATTCTTCTTTTAAAAAACATGCCATTTTAAATCTAGTGGAAAAAAATAACATTTAGTTTAAATAGCAAAATAGTCCTTTTAATACACCTAAATGGAGAAGGGTAAATACAGATTGATACTCAAATCAAACTCCAGTGAGTACAAAAAGCACGAGTACACAGCACTGTAGAAATGTGTCCTGGTGTCCCATATGCACATACGATGAAATTCTAATTCAAATAACTAATTTGACAGAATTGTTGAGTTTGTTCAGCTAATAAAAAGGCAGGTCAATGTGGGAGACCATAACGGTATGCAGTGGTATGCATAACAGTCCAACAGTCTAAGTATCAAAAAGGTTAATGAGGCTAATTATGCATATAATTAGTAATGTCAGGTATTTTAGTCCAAATGATTTTCCCTTCTAACTGATTATTAATAAGGCTGCACAACTGTAAGCTAATAAACTTGGGCTTGATTAATAAATGTTAATGAAATGGTCAAGTACTTTAAAATAATTTGAGACTCCTGGATATAGGGGTGCTATAAGATGTGCTATAAGAACTACCCAGTCAGGATTTGAATTTGCATGGTATTCTGGGGTCCTGTTTTTTAGAGGATCTACTCTGTGATTTAATTTCTATCCAGATAAACCACGCCAATTATTTCCTCTATTAAACCGTTATAGGCAAATTACAGGCAACAGGTACCAACCGTTTTCCACCCAGCTCAACAGTGCTCTGATCATTTTAGTCCTGTGTGGATGTACATCTCTGTCATTTTACAGGCAGATTATGAATAGCTCTACAAATGGAGGATTGGAAAAAGTCTCTGCACTGTTCATTTGGACTGGCTGTTAAATGAACTAAATTCTCTTCTCACACGAGCAGCCATAAGAGAAGGCTAGCAATAGCCACATACCACCAGTTACCTGAAGAGGGGGCATAACGCGTTACTTTACTTTTTCACCTCATTATCACCTTTCCTGGTGAGTATTGTGGTATAAAACATGATGTATTTAAATATAAAACATTGAAATACTTTATATTTAAATATGCAGTTATATGTTATATGCAAATATGCTTTTAGATTTCTGGCAATAATGAGCTTAATCAGCCGCTAAACATAATAGAGAAAACACCCTACTAGAAACTCTCTCGACCCACGGGAATCTTATCTTACTGCAACTTTTAATGAAGAGGATTTAAATAATATAACTAATTATAATAATTTAATCACCCATCCCCCTGATAATCTGTTCCAATCTGAACAGGGCTCAAGTCTAATTTCAAAATAAAAAGGTGTCTAGATGGCATAGGTCTATATAAATACTGTTATGTTCAGGGTAGTGCTGTGAACCAGGAAAAGGTTGACCTTTCAAAAAACAAGATTTATGGAAATAAACACAAGCCCTCTCCCTAAGAAAAAAAGTCCATTCTCAAACATGGTATTCAGAAAAAAAGTCTGTAACTGTCCATATAAAACTTTATGGCATTGGCAGCACCGTGAATAGCTGTGTGCAACACACACGTCTCTAACATCAGGTCCAGAGTCCATGAATTCTTACAAGTAACAGGAATTAATACATGTCCTTATAGATTTCTTGTAGAAGTGGATGAAGCGAGGTCTCCGATTCAGTCTTTTTAATCATTTGGACAAGCTGAGCGTTCTCTGTGACTAGCTGCCTCAGATCAGCCATCTTCTGCAGAAGTTTGGGGAACAGGTGAACTGAGTCAGGATGGTTAGCTTGGAGGTGCTGGTCCAGAGCTTGGAGGATGCTGTCCTGGATCTGCTCAACCTGCTTTACGTTCATAAGTCCAGGACGATCTATATAATCAGGCAAGACGCATACAAATTCATCATTTAGTATAAACGAAAACAAATCATGTTAAACCAATAATCTATGCGGAAATAAATGTTTTTGTTAATGCAGCTGAAATAGCTGAAATGGCAAACGTGGAAACAGACACAATGCTCCAAGGCATAATCCAAGCAATTGTAGATTGGCCAGTAGTGGCACCTTAGCAATGCTAGGATTTAAATGTTTTGATTTCAAGCATATCTTCAAGTTGCTGGCCAAACGTATTGCACATCAGACATTATGCTTCTCCTGGTTTTAGTCACCTTCTGGACAATCAGGCTCTGATATTGAAGTATTAAATTTCGACACATTTTACGTTAAGATCAGAAACTTGAAGAATAAATCAGGAAGGGACTGTAAACTAACTACATGGTGAGCCAAAAGTCATTGTACTGCTGTGCCATGGACTTTTGCAAAGGCTGCTAAAACCATGAGGTTTCTCCGAATTTGCCTGAGGAATGCAACGGTGCAGTGTGAAATTGGTGGTCTTTCTGGGTGTCAGTTGTTGAAATTTGTTTTAATAATGAATCTGCGTTATTAAAGTAAACTGTGAAAGTAAACTGACCATTATATTCACTTGTGAGTGAAATGAAGACAAACATTTGTATACAGCTTTATGGCTAAAATGAAAACCAAGAATGTTAGCTATGTTGCTGCATACACATTATTCTCGCAATGCTGTTGTAATGGAGTTTTATTTTAATGGAGTTATATCCTTACCTCCACACAGTATGATGGCTGCTACAAACAGAGCCAGATCACTATCGTCCAGCTCCAGGGCATTAAACTTCACAGCAAATTCAAACTTCGGTTCCATAATTTCACTGAAGGGTTTACGTAGGCTACGCAAAAACTCTCTCGTTACAAAACCCTTCCCGTTGGCTACCAAGAGTCCATCTTTATTCATGAGGGATGGAAGCATTGCGAAAATGGCCTCATGGACACCATACTTCAACAGTGTGACCTAAAAATGAAGAAATACAGAACATGTAAGTGCCCCAGGAAGAGCTGAATCTGAAGAGCTGACATTTGTATTTTTAACAGGACAATGACTATTGCTATATAATACCTGATCGTTAAGGAAGAGATCTACAAAGCCAGGGATATTTTTGGCAAACTCAGTGAGCTCTCGAACCGTTTCCACCGTGCTGCATTGACAACGGTAGAAGACATGGACTCCAATTTCCTTGTTTGGAGGTGCACCATTCAACTGGTTCCAGACGAGGCCATTTTCTGCTTGCCACAGTGAGTCCATATCATGAATTACAAAAGGCTGCATAGAAAAGCAAATCAAAATGAGATTATGTTGAAAAAAATTAAGTAGTGATATAACTAAAACATAACTAATAGAGAATATGAATCAATAATCATCAAAGAATGCAAACTGCGTCACTGAATCAAGCAGGTTGTGGTTCTATAAAATTACACCTAGATGACATTAGACAAATCAGATTACATTTTAAAGTACAGATGCTTCCCACTGGGTTACATTCCAATGAATCCATCATAAAGTGATTGTATCATAAAAAGAGGTTTAATATAAACTGTATATATTATACATATTGAAGCCAACTCTGAACGTGTGTAAAATACTTACATAAACCAACATGTCAAATAATTAACAAAATAGTTCATTTGATTAAAACTGAAAAACAACAACAAAACGATTAGATTATTGGCAGACAGAGAGCTCTGCTGTTTAGCTGGTTCCTGCCCAGCTTATATACATTACAGTTTTATGTATATACTATTTTATTATACAGATGGATTGTACTAAGACCAAATTAAGTTGAAAAGTCTGCCAAACAAATACAGGCACGTGCCGTTTAACATCAACACCCATTCGCTTTAATGGATGAGGTATTAGGGATTGTAATAGGAAATTAAAAAGCAGCTTTCTATACATCTAATTTAAGCCTGAAAGACAGAAAATTAGTATGATGGAACCCTTGTGACATAAGAGAATTGCAGTCTTGAAAAACAGAAAACAGCAGTGTTCCTCTCGTGTTCGGGAAGTTTTATAATAAATTCAAACCTAGGAATTACTGTACTGTAAAGTATAGTACTGTACTAAATATGTTCATGTTGCGTTTCAATTAATATTATTGTTTAAAATGATTATTGTATATCATGTACAAAGTATCTATTTTACATTTTTTTTTACATTTTTCAGCATTTAGCAGACTTTCTTATGCAGAGCGACTTACAATTAATACAGTCTTACATTTTTTTAAGCAATTATGGGTTAAGGGTCTTGCTCAAGGACCCAACTGTGGCAGCTTGGCAGAGGTGGGATTTGAACCCTGGACCTTCTGGTCGAGTCCAGTACCTTAACCGCTAGGCTACCACAGGCCACAATGATCATTTCAGTCAGTGTGTAACGGTGCATACCTCTACCTCAAACGCATCAGTTTCATATGTTTGTTTATTTGGTTTGCTTAACGTCGCTATCGGCATCAGTGGAGATTTCAGCGACACACACAAAGTTATATCAGAACTAGTTATACACACAAATCAATGCCAATTTAGAGTAATCAATTGACCCAATTGACGCATGTCTTTGGACTGTACGAGGAAACCAGGATACACAAAGTAAACCCGCACAGACACGGGGAGGACATGCAAATCGACACAGAAAAGACCCAGGTTGCTCCACGTTGGGATTGAACCCAGGACCTTCTTGCTGTGAGGCAGCAGTGCTACCCACTGAGACACCAGGTTTCATATTTAAGAAGGTGTCAAATACCGGTGTGCAGGGGGTTTTGCCAGTGAGGATGCTTCGTGCCTTCTTCTTGGTCATGTTCAGGTTCTTCAGGTAGGCTGTATTGACATGTTTCGCCAAAGTTTTCAGATCGGAGCCTCCTGGGCTCAGCATATTTTTCTCCCCCGCTAGTAGCCCTGCCACTAGCTTCTTCTTCTCTGCTTCAGGCATGCGGCCATACCGAATAGCTGTGGGGTTACAAGCAGGATTTAAATACTTCAGATGATTATTTATGATCACTAGCATGCTCCTGTGCATAAAGCTTATTTACAGTGGAACCTTGGAATTTGAACTTAAATGGTTCCACAAGGCTGTTTGTTCAAAGGCAGAATGAAATTTCCCCATAAGAAGTAATGTTAATTGTGTGCCTGATCCCCAAATGATTTGTTACACATATATTCATATGCAATTGATGATGGATGTAGGTAAAGTATGAATATAGCAAAGGACTTTAATAACACATTCGTAATAAAAATACATGAAATAACTTACATTTGAAAACATGAAATAAGTGAAAATAAGTTAACCTTTATAGCCACTGACACAAAGGAACTTTTGGCAAGTCTTTTGTTTACTGGGACAGCGGCACAGATGGGGTGTCTGAAACTGCACCCATAGTCTGATATAATATCCATATATACTGCTCATAAAAAATGTAAAAAAAAAAAATTTTGTGTGCAGTATACACAATATAATTATAATAATATACATATATATAACCATGTCCTAGTTCTGCTTCTTCTGGATTTTGTGGCCAATGGCATATCATACTGGTGCATTATCTGCACCAACTGGACTGGATTATGTGCAGTGTTCGGAAGATCACAATACTGAGTGTTTTATTTCAAGGGGCTATGTTGTTGGTCAGAATTTTTGTTCAAATCTGGGGGCAAAGAAAAAAAATCATTCAAAGGGACCATTCAATGTATTGAATGATCAAATTGTTTGATTGAAGAGGCATTCTAATTCTAAGGTTCCACTGTTTCTAAAAATATTTCGAAAAAAACAAAAACAAAAACAAAAAACAAGCGGTAAACCACAAGGTTATCTATAAAACAACTGTTAAGATAAGATTCAGCTCATTGCAAAAAAGACTAATATTGTGTAGATCAGCCTAGTTCTGACCCACTGATGAATGGACTCCAAAGATCACCAAGGGGTTCTGTGGTATGTAGCTTTAAGATGTTAGCAGCATATACTTAAAGTCCTGTAATCTGCAAAATGAAGGAGCCATGGTTTGGACCTGTTTCTCCAGCACATCCCACAGATATTCGATCAAATTGAGATCTGAGGAATTACTGAACAATTATTGTAGAGTGGCAGAATGCATTATCCTGTTCAAAGAGGTCGCTGCCATTATGCTATACCATTGATGTACAAGTGATGTATAATTTTTGACACTTTGAATGCCCTTCTCTGACATTTGAAGGTACCTCTGCTAGGTGAAAAAGACGGCTAGACACTTTCTAACATCAGCTGTGACGTGGAATGTAATCCCGACACAGAATAAAATATCAGTTCTCCAAAAAGCTATTGCTATGACAACTGTGCCGTGTAGTTGTGCCATGGTTCTTTTGATAGCCAATGATGCCATGAATGATTATTGATTGTCAATAGAACTGAAAAATTCTCACCGTCGTGGGACATGCCGAGAGCAAGACACTTCTGGAAGCGACAGTACTGGCATTTATTGCGACTCTTCTTTTGTATTTTGCAGGCACGTTCACAGCGTTCATACTCAAGCTTCATTCGAATGGTGCGTCTGAAAAATCCCTTCAAATAAGAAAATCAATTATAGGTAACTGTATACTGTAAATGTTTCATTTCTGAAAATATACACAGCAGGGCCAAAGGTGTGAGACCACTAGTGACCATTCTTGACTGGCCCAGCCAGAGCCCTGACCTAAACCCAATTGAGCATCTCTGGAGAGACCTGAAAATGGC
>JAUZST010003326.1:0-17259 GCA_034779995.1 Parotocinclus haroldoi | reverse complement strand
TTGTTTGTGTGGAAATACTTTCGCTTTTACTATTAGACTGAGTATTCAAGTGAGTACAGTTCACCGTTATAGTTCATTGGTTTTAAAATGCACTGGCCCAGTTGGAATAATTTCCAGTGTTGTTTTATTTGCTTGATACAGGTAAAAAAAAAGACCCCTCAGAAACACTGCTACATCTTGGCCATGACAACTGGATATGTCTTCTGAAATGATTTGTTTGAGTACTGAGAAGCTTCCCACTGCATCAGTTAGGGTTGCTGACAGCTGAACCATAATAATCACTCCAATAATTACAATTTATCCAATTAAAGGGTCTCGTGCATTTCCATAGTGGAATACAAATTAGGCTTGGACAATAATATAAACGTACAATAATGATGGTCGTTCCCTGCATGATCGCGAGGCTCGATAATCATGTTTATTGGGTCAAAGCTAATCCAAATGGTGACTTTTTATGGCCAGATTGTGTGTTGTGTGTGAGTGTGCTTGCTCAATGGAATAAGGGTTTTACAGCATTCATTTGTACTTAGTCTTCTGCATTACTACATCAGAAAATACATCAGCATATTTTAGATTTGCAAGCATTTCTTTTGAAAAGCAATATTATAAATCAATATACTTAATCAATATAAAAACAGATCTAATTGTTTGTCACACCAAACTGTTAAAATTGTCTTAGGTACACGGGCATGCGGTTTTTGAAGGCATACACATGATAATATCATGTTGTGATATGGGCTGCGGTGGCTTTGTGGTTAAGGTGTGGACGAGAAGGTCCAGGGTTCAAATCCCTGAGCAAGGTCCTTAACTCACAAGTGCCTGCATTGTAAGTTGCTCTGGATAAGGGCGTCTACTTAATGCCGTATGTGTAAATATGTTCTCTCTGGTTGCCTCACTTGCTTCTGTCTCATCATTTGACTGCTATTTGTTATGCAGTAATGGGGTTGGGTTGTATCATTGTTTAAAGCTGATGGAACAAATTCCCTTGTAAGAGCAATGGTGGTGCAGTAGTTAAGGTTCTGAACTACTTTGTTAGGTTTTATGTATAAATCCTGACTCCACCAAGCTGTCGTAGTTTTACCCAGATCTCTACACAATGCTGTAAATGTGTTTTGTCTGTGTGTTAGTACCTGGGTTCAGACATGGAAGAATTCCATGGCCGCACACTTCACGATGAAGACAGTCTTCAGAGTCTTCCCATTCTCCCTCATGCTGCTCTTATTCTAATCCCGGGCCAGACACTGCCACTGCAGCTCTTTAGACCACAAGAGGTCAGCATGTTTCGCAACCTGGTCAGCCACGACCGCACATTTGCTGTACTTGCATACAGGTATGATTTCTAACAACGTACAAAATAAAATTTTATAAACTGAAATTACCCTGTTGATATTACATTCAGAGACATGTAACAACTGTCATGCTGGTTGTTAAAAAGGCTGCATGTGCATTAGCCTCTACAGCGAGTTGCAGTAGTGAAAGTTTGTGAACAATTTAGAATTTTCTATATTTCTGCAAAATTGTGACTTCAACAAATTTTCATTAAACAAATAAGACACACATATTGCATAGTTGTTAGGGCAACTAAATGTTTTTGATAACTGTTGATCTGTCCTTCACAATGGCAAGAAGGAATTCTAGTCCCTCCCTCAGAACAGAACAGCTTTAACTCTGGAATGATGATTAGTGCTCACTTCAGGTCTTTCCACAACATTTCTTCTGGACTAAGATCTGAACTTTGTCTTGCCAATTCCAGAATATTAATCTTATTCTTCTTGAACCATTCTTTGGTCTAACAACTAATATGGGTCCTGTTGCTTGACCCATATGCTCTTTTGAATCCGTTCACTGATGGATTTTCCTTTGGAATTTGCATTCTTTGAGTACCCGGCGTAAACCCACACAGACAAGGGAGGACATGCAGACTCCACACAGAAAATACCCAAGCTGCTCCACCCTGCGTTTGAACCTGGAACCTTCTTGTTGTGAGGCAGCGGTGCTACCCACCGAGCCACCGTGCTGCGCATTGTTTATAGTACTGTCTATCAGTGCATTTTGGCTTATGTCAAACAAACAGATCAGGCTTATTGTCTTATCTTTGTCTTATCTATTGTCTTATCTTCAGCGTTACGGCTAGACAGGGTAGTACAGTGGTAGGTTACAATGTATTTTCTATAATAATTGTAAATTTCTATAAATTAAAAAGGTTGCGCGTGTGTATAACAGTTTAGGCTTTCGCCATAATGCTGTGTAAATGGAAACATTTTAGCATATTTATTGGTATGTCTAGTGCATTCACATATCATTAGCAAACAGTTTGCTTGTGAAAATACCCTTTATATTTGCATTACAATAGCCTACAAAGGCTGCATCATGCGGCGCAAATGTTAAACAGTGAATACCAGTATAGTATTTTTTTTGTTTTTATGATTGTATTTATGATGTGTAAGAATCTTGGGAGTACCAACTCTCAAAAAGTATCTCACCCTCCTTGGGAATGCTCTGTATGGGATGCCACTCCACCGTTGGGTTGATGGTGATCCTTCAAATGGCCTCCTCTTACTCAGAAAAAAACAATTATGTCTAATATCTTCTTTTCATGTTAGTCCGGATGCAGCTGGAGGGGAGCTAAAGGCAGAGTTTGGGACGACTGCAGAGATCTATGCCTTTCGCGAGGAGCAGGAGTATGGCATTGAAACAGTGAAAATCAAAGCTATTGGACGTCAGCGTTTCAAAGTGCATGACATTCGAACACAAGCCGATGGGTGAGAACTCAATTCCACACAGTTGCTATCTAGTTTTATTACTAAGAGTGAATGCTTGTATTCTTATTTAAGAGGATGATATATTTTAAGGATTCGCCAGGCAAAGGTACAGATCTTACCTGAGAGGATTCTGTTGGACCCACTGAGTGCCCTGCAGCATGTGTCCTGCTTATCTGCGTGTGTTCCCCACATCAAACCAACACAAACACAAAGCCAAGTGCAGCGCTGCCGCGCCTACAGACGGGTAATAGCCATTGTGAATAAAGACACTCATATAGAGCAGGGATGGGAAGTACACCAGGTCAATTTACATATAGGTCTTTAATTCTAGACCAGTATTAGCTTTAACAGAAAAAGGGCAAATCAGTTGTTTGAAAACACGGACAAAGTTAATAAACAGCTAAATTTCCACTCTTTGGTGAATGAGGTTTTTAATTTCTGAAATGTTGCATGCTATTTGGTTTGCATTTACTTTACTTATGTAATTATTGTCTCTCACTTATTCTCTGTCTGTATCTTTCTGTCCCTCTCTCTCTTTTTCTCTGTTTACACATCTCATCTTCTCTCTCACTCGCTCTCAGAGGAAGCTGTATTCTGCTAGTATGACTCCATGGCCTCCCTGGGTGTATGCCCTGTATGATTCTGTGAGTGTCAGAAAAACGCATCTTTTTCCAAGCACGTTGTATTTTTGTTTTATGATCATTGTACCTAGTACCTGAACGTTTTATGTTCATTTTGATTGATCTTGTGCGTCTGTGTGCGTTGTAGGACACACTAATGAGCAGAGTAAAGAAACAGCTCCATGAGTGGGATGAAAACCTAAAAGATGAATCGTTGCCTACGAATGCTATAGGTATACACATAATGTTATACTGCTGACAGATCAGTCAACCATAACGTAATACCACTGGCAGGAGAAGTGAAAAGTACTCACAGTGGGATGTTCTAGGTCAGAGTAAAAAAATTGACTTAAATTAGATCTTTTTTCTGTATATACAAATATTTTCATATTTATTGTGTTGTTTTTATTTTATGTAACACTGGTGTGTGTGTACATATATATATATATATATATATATATATATATACACACACATATACACACACACAAAGCAGACAAAGCTTTACACACCCCCTGTGATGTTTGCTGCCCTCATTTTCCCTATGTTGGCGTACCATGGTTTTAGGTAGTGTTCTTCTGGGAAACTTTGGGTCCTGGCATTCCGACAGATGTTATTTTGACATGTACCATTTACCTGAACAGTGTTGCATACATGCATTGCTACAATACTTCATGACATGGCATTCCTTGTTGGCACCTTATAGCAGAATAAGCCATGTGAAGTGCTGGACAAACAAGTCTGATCCACAGAGGTCCTACCTTGAAAGTGATCTGCAGCTGAAGACTTTGTGCCAAATAGCACAGTCTGTGCCTGAATGGGTCAGACACTTGTTGTTGGCATGTGTGGGACCAATACGATATTAGGCTGGTGGTTCTAATATTATGCCTAATCTGTGTTCCCTATAAACTATACATCCTGCATGCTATTTCCGGTTTTTGCATATATGTAATAAAGTTCAGCTTGAATTCCAGTCTGAGTCTGAAAGAAGCAAGCTAGAGGTAACAGTGGAAATGGAAAAAAAACTCCTTGAAATATGTAAATGTGTAAGGAACCAATACCGGGTGAATACCAATACATGTGAATACCAGCCCTTCTCTCTTCTCTGTCACCACAGATTTCTCATACAGGGTGGCTGCCTGTTTGCCAATTGATGATGCTCTTAGACTGCAACTGCTGAAGATTGGCAGTGCCATTCAGAGACTCCGCTGTGAGCTTGACATCATGGACAGGGTGGGTATTTGTGGGATCAAGAGGGAAACATGAGTTTATGAAAGTTTACAAATGTATTCACTATGCTTTATAGTGGTCAGTAGAAAAAGTAACAGCCATTCCAACCTCTTCTGCATGAATTGCTTTTGTGGTCAGTAATGTGCTGTTGTGGATTTGTTGGTCTGCTGTTGCAGTGCACTTCGCTATGCTGCAAACAGTGCCAGGACACAGAGATAACAACCAAGAACGAGATCTTCAGGTGAGACTGGCATAAAATCCTAATAAAAAGCATAGATCTGTCCCTTGTGAGGAAAACAGGCAAGCACTTATCACAGAATAGTCACTGGCCCAGATATGCAGTCAAATCCTAAATGCGGTTATTGTTTATTAGAAGAGAGGGTTTCTTGGATGGTTATACACAGTCCTATCAGAATATAATGGCCACCCTTGTTTCTACACTCATCATCCATTATATCAGCTCACTTTACCATATTAGATCACTTTGTAGTTCAGTTACAGACAGTCCATCCGTTTCTATACAGTGTGTTGGTCCCATTTACTCTTTTTTTTCCCCTTAATAATCAGTTCAGATAATATTTACACGCTGGATGATTCTCAGCAATGCAGTGACACTGATATGGTGCTGGTGTGTGGTGTGCTGGTATGAGTGGATCAGACACAGCAGTGGTGCAAGAGTTTTAAAAACTCAGAATGGTCCACCAACCAGAAACATCCAGCCAACGGCATCTTTTGATCACTGATGAAGGAAGAGAGGATGACTAACACAAACTGTGCAGCATCAAACAAGCTACTGTCATCTACAAGGTGGACCAACTAGCTAGGAGTGTTTTATAGTGTGGACAGTGTGTGGACTCCAGGCTCCAAGCTCCAGGAGCACTGCAGTGTCTGATCCACTGATACCAGCACATCAGTGTTACTGCAGCGCTGAGAACTATCAACCACACAAACAGGAGTAGGAGTACCTGGGTTGCTAGAGAAAGCAATGGACTACAGATTGTAATTAATTGATCTACAAAGTGCTGCTATATTGTAACCAGAACGTATATAACGGCCAGTTAGTGTAAAAATGTAGGCTGTTATAATTTTCTGATATGACTGTATTTGTCTGAAATACTTGTTTGAGTTAAATAGCAAATTTCAGCTCATTAGCTAAGTGCTAAGCTAGAAAAGTGACCTTTGATGAGTCAGCAAATGTTTTTTTTTTTGTTGTTTGTTTTATAATTTCAGTTATTGTTATGGTTTTTGCTTGTTAATATGGTAGGAACAAATATGTTGTTATGTTGTCTCTTGTCTCTCTAGTCTTTCTCTATATGGTCCGATGGCAGCTTATGTGAACCCTCATGGCTATGTTCATGAGACCCTGACAGTTTACAAGGCTAGCAACCTCAGTCTGAGTGGAAGACCCTCTACACTCCACAGCTGGTTTCCAGGGTGAGCATTTCAGTGCATCTCTCGAGTATTCAGTTTAGAAACTGCGAGCAACATTAGATTCGATTGTGTTCCTATTCTGTGTACCTCATGCATTAAAGGCAAACACAAATTTTTGTTTGCAAAACACTTTCCGTAAATGGTAAATTCATAAAGTTGTTTGTAGTTACAAAATTATAGTAAGTGGAAACAAAATACACACCCGGTCCTGAGCAACAAAAGAAAATCAAATTAAGTAACTTTCAACAAGCACTAGGTTTAATAATGCAGCCAAGAGTTGGACTTTTCATGTTGGACATTTCTGTAATGGTGCGTCCTAAAACAAACGCACCGAATAGGTTACACATTTAATTCGACTGTTTTATTATTATGTCTATTCTTTGCAGTGCTGTTAATTTCTAGCTTGGAATAGGTGGAAAGGATGCAAAACTGCTAAGTGGTGTAGGTTTCATTTCAACTTTGGGGGGGGATACACTGCTCCCATCACTCAACACATGGCATGAGTAGTGTTTTATGTTAAATAAAACATAGGACACATTTTTCCATAGCACTGCTTTACACTGCTACACAACGAATGAAAATGGTGTTTAATATGCCAAATATTATGAGGATGAGGAGGATATATGAAGATATATGTACTGAGTGTAGTTTAACTTTAAAGTATATTCGACCGGCAGCGTGTCATATTGTGATAGATGTGTCCTTTCTCCTGTGCCAGTAAGAGCACAGCTCTCTGTTCACAGTACTGAACATGACTGTTAAAAAAATCTAACAGCCATTATAAAACATGTCACACTTAAAAAAAACCAACATCATAAGGATTTACTTGAGGGATGGTAAAAATAACAAACAAAAAAACTGTGCCTAAGACTTACAGACTTATGTCCATCTGTTGCTCACTGTCCGCACCGAAAATAATACCTGTCGAATAAGTTTTACCAGTAATGCTGCATTCCCCTTAAGAAAACACATTGCTTAGTGATTGCAGTCATTTGAACTTGTGTATGTATTTCAGATACGTTAATACAAATAAGTGTTTCTTTTCTGTTGTTTTTCTTTTAGGTATGCATGGACCATCGCTAAGTGCCGAACATGTGGTTCTCACATGGGTTGGAAATTCACAGCGGTGAAAAAAGATCTCAGTCCTCAGCGCTTCTGGGGTCTGACACGCTCTGCTCTCTTACCCACAATCCCTCAGAGCGAGGAGGGTATAGAGGGGTCACGCCTGCTCTGTCTGTGAACTCTGCACAACTTGCTGCACCAACATTGATAACCTGCAGTTCTGCTCCATCGCACCTCAAGACATCATATCACACTGGAGAGAAAGACAGGACAAGAGTCAGGGAGAGCCAAGACTGAGAATGCCAGGAAAAGAAGAAAGTCAGAATCAGAAGTGGTCTACAAAGAGACCGGCCAGGGAGGGAGAACAACTAAAACAAATGGGCAAATTTGGGCTCAGAGAACCTTGTCACTTTAAATTCACTGCTTTACAATCTGTTTTGACTCCCTTTTTTGTTTGTAATATATCCTACTGCACTATCAGAGATTTGCTCATGGCATGTGTTGATACACACAATGTTCCAGCAACATTTTTCCATCGTGTATACTGTATATTCTCATGCTTGTGCATCAGTTTCAGTTCTTTGTTAGTTTTCTTTGTCTAGGCCTTGTGTATATGAAGCGATTGTTTGTTTTATGTGGGTTTATTAGCCAAAGCAAGAATAAGGTCTGTAAAATAAGATAACTTTGTATGGCACAGGGTGCCAGTGTATCTGCAGATACTGAACTGGACAGACTTGTGACAGCAAACAGCATTAATATATTATTCCAATGTTTTCAAGTGTACTTTGAAAGGCCCCTTATCTGTTTTGTCAATGACACTATTTTGGATGAAAAGCTTTTATGAGATGTGTAAATACAGAGATCTATGTATAGAAAACATCAGTTATCAGAGTTGGGTGTCTTTAAAATTAAGTACAGAAACATAACTCATATACTTCAAGCCTCCAGAAGTGCTTATCAATATTTAAATAGTCATATCCAGCACCTCCCTTTGTTCATGCTACTCAGTACTAGTAGATAATAAAATCTGGAACAAATACTTGTATTGTGTATTTAATTCTCTTTAATTTTTAACAGTGATTTTTTTTTTTTTCACGGACAGGATCATAGGAGTTTGCTGCCTATTTCCAGAGGCCATACCATTCTCAGGATGGGATGCTAGTGTATCACAGTCAACACTGTTGACCTCAGCATATTTCATGTTGAATATGTCATCCAACACTTCAATAGTTCATTTGTCGCTGTTTCACAACACCCAAAGAAAGCACAAATATATCTGACTTTATACAAAAAGCTTATCATACATATTTTGTGGTTAACCTGGGTGACCAGGACAAACTTTGGGCACCACATAAAGTGTGCAGGATGTGCTGAAAATCTGAGACAGTGAGACGGTGAACTAAAGAGAAACAAGTCTTGTCTTTGGAGTTCTAATGGTTTGGCGAGAGCCTAGGAACCATGACTGCTACATCTGTATGGTAATGCATGCATTGAACACAAACCAAAGCTTCCATCCAGTACCCAAATCTCCCTCAGCTATAAGACCCGTTGCTGACTGTGACAAAGTCCCTGTGTCTATCTTTGGGGGGAAATTACACAAAAACTCCCAACGATGAAGATTCTGTGCCCTACAAAATTAATCCCAGAATGTGCCAGATCTTAATCTTCTGAAGGAAATTTTTTTTGTTTTCAAATGTAGAACAGTGTAATAGTTGTAAATGTTCAGCATATACAAGTACAGATACAGCATGAAAAGTTTTACAGTAAAGCCTTTATTATTGTAATTAGAAACTTTCAGAATTAAGAAAGATACATAATGCATTTCATTCATTATCTTCTGCTTAATCCACACGGAGTCGTGGGCCAGCTGGTGCCCACCCAGCAACTCTGGGCGCTAGGGCAGGAACAACCCTAGATGGGACGCCAGTCCGTCTTAAGCACACATACACACAGTCATGCACACAGTCACACACTAAGGACCACTTTAGAGACACCAATTAACCTAACACGCATGTCTTTGCGCTGTGGGAGGAAACCAGAGTACCCGGAGACACGGGGAGGGCATGCAGACTCACACAGAAAGGACCCAGGCTGATCCACCCTAAGATTGAACCTGCAATCTTGCTGTGAGGCAGTGGTGCTACCCACCGAGCCACAGTGCATGTCCCTCCTAAAGCTCACACAGCTTCCTGACGTTTTCTAAAAGTACAAGAACCATACAAGCAATAGTAAGTATGGTACGTAGTTTTAGCTACATTATATGTTATAAATGCCATATGCTGTGTTTTAAAGGCCACTGCACATGCCATGTAAGCCATGGCGCTATGAAGTCTGTAACGTAACGTACCTGGGGACGGATAGACTTCACCACTGTCGTGTAGGCCAAGCCACTGTAATGACTGTCACATAACGGCAGGGGGCACTAATCATACTGACACTTACCCGAATTATATTTGGAGTAAGAACAAGCAGAATCACACAAAGTCATGGGATTGTGTTTTGAACCACAGCTTTGCAAGTCATTTACGTGATTGTGACAAAACGACTAATGAAACTAGCGAGTCATTTTCTGTTACAAACATCAGAGCTTCGGAGTTACATAGCATAGCTAACTACTTCCTTGTAGTGTGAGAACAGGGCGTGTTTGTTGTTCAGATCGTATACAGTGGGGTTTGCAGGTTTGAGGAACTTTACTTTGCTTTATCGTAATGCTGTTTATCAGTCATTTAAGAGTGAGCTGGTGATGCCTGATAACGAGCAGCAGGACGGAGACACACAGCAGTCTCCCCAACTAATCCGATCCCTAAACAGCTTGTTCCCGGTTCATGTGGTTTTCTGTAATCGCAGTCCTCGCACCGTCAAGCTCCTTTGGATCAATTATCGTGGAGAACCGCAGTCTTACGGCGATTTAAAGCCGCAGACCGAAACGAGGATGAAAACTTATGAAGGTAAGGTCTGATTTTCCATCACGCACACTGTTTAATACCTCTGAATAGTTTTAACGGTACGATATACAAATAATTTCTTTAGACTACATATGTTTTCTGTTTTAATTGATTTGTATGCGTTTAAAATATTACCATAGACGTATTAATTTGGGAATTTACGTAACATTGTCTAGGCTGCTTAAAGATGTTCTTTCCCCTTTTGATTCTCTCAAGATTTCTTCCTCATCACAGGGAGTTTTTTTTTAATAATTATAAAGCTGCTATACATTTACTTTTACTTTTATATTTACGTTGAACATTTTATTGGTTATTGATAAATTAATTATACAGTATCTCGCATAAGTGAGTACACCTCTCACATTTTTGTAATTATTTAATTATATAGTTTCATGGGACAACACTGAAGATATGACACTTTGAAACAATGTAAAGGAGTCTACAGGTTGTATAACCTGGTTCCCTCAATTAACTGTAGCTCCCCAAACCCGGCAGCACTCATACAGCCCCAAACCCGGGACTGCAGTGGCCTAGCGGGTAAAATACTGGACCTGATTTGGCAGAGGTGGGTTCTGCCACAGTTGAGTCTTTAAGCAAGGCCCTTAACCCACGAGTGTTTGTATTGTAAGTCTCTCTGGACATGTTAAATGCTGCAAATGTAAATGTAAACCATGACATTCCCTCCACCATACTTGACTGTAGGCAAGGAACACTTGTCTTTGTATTAATCACTTGTTTGCTGCCACACCATCTGAGTCAAATAAGTTTATCTTGTTCTCATCAGACCACAGGACATGGTTCCTGGTTGTTAAATTGCTGTATGATTTTGGCCACCGTGCAGCATCTCAGGGTGTTGGCAATCTTCTTATAGCCTAAGCCATCTTTATCTATAACAATTTTTTTTCAGATCTTTAGAAAGTTCTTTGCCATGAGGTGCCATGTTAAACTTCCAGTGACCAGTATGAGAGCGTGTGTGAGTGATTACACCAAATTTAACACACCTTCTCCCCAGTTCACATTCCCATGGGCAATAAGCAATAGCTGTTCCATTTGAGGTTAAATTGTAAAAATAATACAGAATAATCAGTTTTGGCTCAGTATATGTGTGTGCTGGTAGTCAGTGCTTTAAAATGAATAATATTTGATTATATTTCCTATCAGAATTTGATAGGAAATTGTTTGTTATGAATAATACAATTAGCTTTTACACTCACAGCCACATAGACATGTTTAAGGCAGACAATTATTGTTTGACTAAATTATTATTGCCCAGTCTCACACAAAGGAGTATAGGCTCTTTATTTGAGCCTGGTTTCCTGGTTTTAGGAAATTTTTCTAGGCACCTTCACCACTTGCTCTCTTATTTGTTGCAAAGATGGATTTAGTTTTTATTCTTAACTCAATATTCATTATTATACATGACTTAGGGTTCAAGTACTGAATTATGGAATCCTGCTAATAATCCAACTTTTGATTATTGATTGACTATTGATTATCCCCCTCTCTCTCTCTCTCTCTCTCTCTCTCTCTCTCTCTCTCTCTCAATCAATCTAATTGGCTCTGTTTCACTGTTTCACTGTTTTAATAGGGCATCCATGGATGTTTCGTGATTCTGAGACTGATGACCCAATGTTGGTGAATAATAAGGAGATGTACTTGCCCAAAGCACTGCAGAATGTACAAGTATCCATAGTTAATATCACACTACCAGGTACACAAACTCTTTATGCGTGTGTGTATGTTTCTTTATCCAGCTATACTTGGTCCCTGTATGTGTTTTCTGGATGAATGTGTGTTTGCTGTTACAAGTGTGTGTGTGTGTGTGTGTGTGTGTGTGTGTGTGTGTGTGTGTGTGTGTGTGTGTGTGTGTGTGTGTGTGTGTGTGTTCTCAGTGTTTTCCCTGAGGGAGCGTTGTCTGCAGGTAGTGAGGAAGCTGGTGCGTAGTGAAGATTTCCCCCGTTTAGAAATCTGTCATTGTCTACAGCAGGACCTTGCTCAGATACCCAGCATTCTCACTGACCTTCAACGCATCAGCCAGCGGGTAGAGGACATACTACTGCAGAACAGAGAGTCACAAAACACCTGAATGTGTGAATTTGCTGGTGACACGAGGACAATCTTTCTCACTGTTCTTCAGAATGATTTAACAGACACACTGCACAAAGACTGTTTTCAGAATTTGATGGGGGATATTTTTTACTGCTGTTATTTCTATGCTCTTACTGTAATTCAGATATGCTGACATTCCTACACTATTTACACAAACAAAGATGATTTTTAGAAACAGTTACGTAAACAATTAAGTATCAAAATGATTTTTTATATTTGTTTTCCTTTGTTGTATGTTCAGTATGTTCTAATTTAGCATGGGATAAGCATTTGAAGGATGAAGCATTTTTTATGGGCACTAATGATCCAATAATAATGCCGAATTGGATAATAATTATGAATAATAACAATAATGTAATACAGGCAGCACGGTGGCTCGGTGGGTAGCACTGCTGCCTCACAGCAAGAAGGTCTTGGGTTCAATCCCAGTGTGGAGTGGGAATCCCTGGGTCCTTTCTGTGAGGAGTCTGCATGTCCTCCTTATGTTTGTGTGGGTTTACTCCAGGTGCTCCGGTTTCCTCCCACAGTCCAAAGACCTGTGTGTTAGGTTAATTGATTACTCTAAATTGGCATTGACTTGTGTGCGTGTGTGTATATATGTGACTGGCATTGACATGAATTTGTATAGATAAAACCTTGTGTGTGTCGCTGTGATGGCCACGGATACCGATAGCGACGTTAAAGAAGCCAAATAAACAAACAAACTAATAATCCAATATTAATATTGGGTATGGCCTCCATGTTTTATCCCTTCCACCACAAGCTTTGATGTTTTGTGTATTCTAAGATGTGTCTCTGCTCACCACATGTATAAGGTGGTTCTCTGAATTGCTGTATACCTTTTGTTAACTTGAGCCGACTGACCATTCTCTGTTGTCCTGTTTTATTAGCAGTTTATTTCATTTTGCTCACTGGATGTATAGTTTTCTTTATTGTGCCATACAGAGTGAACTCTAGCTGCCATTATGTGTGAAAGTCCTAGGAGATCAGCAGTTAAAGAAATACTCAATCCCATCAGCAATCAGCATGGTCAAAATCAGTGAGATCACAATGTCCCCAATGCTGTAGATTGATGTGAATGTTACCTGAAATGCCACTATTGGCTGATTAATTCAGTGTACAGTCGATTCCGGTTAATGGGACCAGCCGCTTATTTGGAGCAAATTCTAAAGTACCGATTCAAATCCTATACGTGTAATTATTCCGCTTATTTGGTCCAAAATTCCTCTTAATCGGACCAAAGAACGTGTACAGTATATAATATCCGTGAAGAAACTCTTCGCCTCTGGCATTATTACCCGAAAACTCCTGAGTTTCTCCCCAGCCCTCTACTGCTACCTACAGGTCTTTGCCTAACATTTCCATTTACTACAAAAAAGAAGCCACAAGTCGCCACTTAAACACAGCAAAAGCGGATCAGATCACACTGGATAAGTTCTTCAAACGTTGCCTGGAATTTAGTAATAACTTGTTTTTACAGTATTATGATGAGTATCTGTTCGTTTAATCGGACCAACCGGTTATTAAGACCAAAACGATCGCACCCCGATGTGGTCCAATTAACAGGAATCGACTGTATTTTTTAATGACTGCTGATACAGGATAACTGTAAAATTCAAATATGCAATTTATGTTATTTACGGATAAATTATGTCCCTTTTGTAACCTTGGAACTACAGGAAACATGCCTATACTACACAACAATCCAAAGTTGGCAGTTTATTTGACTGGTTTTGTGTTTGAAACCATTTGGCCGCTAACGATGCTTGCTGCTCGTGATTTATTTCCTATATCTCAGCCTTACCGTCAGTGTCAGTATTGCGCTGGGAATGTGCAAAAAGCACATGCGGTACAGCGGAGGTTGATCGACCACGTGTGATCTGATTTGGATTGTGGTCAGGATTTCTTGGGTGATCGTGACAGAAATCAGACGTCAGCATTACAATTATTCACAGTGAACTAAACACTAAAGCATTTGAGCAGACGCTAATTGTCGTTAGTATTTAAATGACGAATGGGTATGCCTGTGTAAATTTGTGCCTTTGGTAATTGATCACGTGGCGTAACTTTTGCCGTGTTTGAGCTGGATTTGCAAGATTTCGTCAGACGTTTCGCCAGTAAAGGTACTTTTATAAAATACACATTTTGACCAATTGTATACAGTATATGTTTCATTGACATTTTCATACGGCTTTCGTCTGTGAGCTCGTTAAGTGGTTGTTTTTCTTATTAATTAATTATTTAGATTTTTTTAATTAAAGGCTATGTCTGTAAAACTCACTGCTGGCTAGTACACGTTACGATGTAAATCCATTCAAAATTCAGTCTAATTTGTATACTTTAATATAAGTTATTGGAGATCATGGTGCTGTTAGCTGACAAACGTTGGATAAGCTATGATTAGCATATTTCTAGCTAATAGCGTTGTGCAGGTTGAAATAGGGTAGCTAGCATCGTTTGAAAAACGACCTTATTGTGTACGCATTTTAAACAGTTCGATTTCGCGCTATTTGAATGTATACTCTTGAAACCAAATAGAAAGAAATATGTGCCTTTTTAAACGTTTGTCTAAAGTGCCGCATTTTGTGTATATATATTTCATAGTTTAGGGCAGGCTGTTTCGCACGCTTTTTCGCAAAGCAACAAGTTTACTTCATCAATCCCTGTGCATATCAAATTCTCTGTTAATGTGTTCTATTATTATTTGTTATATTACACAGATGGCAATTTAGAAATAAGCACAGGAAATGTCTACCTTTTAAAAGTCTAATTTGTTTTTATTTAAGTAGTGTTTTACTTTTATGTATTTGATTTATTGCCTTAATTATACTCAATACAAAATTCAGTTGGAAGGTTGCTGTTTTAGATTCCTTGTTAAAAGCAGGAGAAACATAACACAAGTAGAGCTAACGGACGGCATCAGAATAAATTAACACTGGTCAAATCTGCAAAAAAAAAACTAGAACTTAAGACCACTCCTTAGCCAGGAAAGTCGCTATAGGCTTACCTACAAGTCGCTAAATGACGCGATCGCCTAATTTGCATAAGGGACAATTTGTGTTTAAGAGAGGAATAATAATCGTGGGAGAGACAAAAAGTAAGTAAAAACACCCTAAACATGTTTGGAACAAATGACAACTCTTGTATTGATTCTTGGTTTGGTATTTAATTTGTTGTCATTGAAAATAAGCCAATAATAATAACATAAATAATAAATAAATAACATGACTCTAACTATCAGACCCATATTATATAAATCAAATTTGTCCTGTATTGTTAAATGTTAGAATATGAAATTTAATCAGAAGACACTTTTGTGGAGTGGAACCCTCCTTTTTTATCTGGGCCTGGGACCAGCAAATTGAGAAGAGACGTGTTGTTGTGAAGATACATTTACATCTTGCTCTGAAAGTCAGGGTGGGATCAGCGGCAGCTTTGGCTTTGAGCATGTGTGATTCATTTGCAGTCTGGATGTGGAATGGTGTGGATCTCCTGCTCTGATTGCTGATACTCTACTGTGAGAGTAGTGAGTGCTTTGGGATGGGGGAGGGGTTCACGGGGATAAAAACGCTGCTCGTTGAGGACAGTAATTGCAGAATGATATGCCCTTTCACGTCTGAGTCTCAGTCTCCAACAACACCTTTTAAAGTCGCTAGAGGGGTCTAAAAAGTTGGTACGTTTGCAACCCTGAGTAAGATGTTAACCACAATCTGCTGTCATGTGCTGCTCACGAAAAACAGGCTTTGAAATATCCCACTGTCCAAACGAAGTGCGATAACTAGGCTATCTAGTTATTACCGTATTTCATGATGAATCTACAAGAACAGTCTGCCTGATTTTACCCCAATTGAAGTTTTTTTTGGATACATAGTTTGCCAGCGTGGATTGATAAGAGTATTAACTGACTGCAGTTGTCATGAGCAGTCAGTCAGTTAATTAGGTTTTCCCCTTTAAACTTCTTGTACCCACATCCCCTTCAAATCAAGGAGAAGTTGCAGGGTTTGCCTGCTTTCATGTTTGGTGCATTTGAACAAATTGTTCATTCATTATTATTCATTCTTTATAAATGGAGCTATTCAAGTCACCTGAAAATTCCCCTTTTTTTTGTTTAAATATTGCTTGGCACAATATGTATTGCAAAATTGTATTTTATTTTTGCTCTCGATATTGTGCAACCCTCGTGAGCAACCTGTAAACCCATCTGCTTCTGTGCATGTCTGTGATTGACATTCGTATACTCTGAGGAGTATACATTAGGCCTACATACTAGGTGTATATAAATCAATTAAGCAATTCCATTCCACAAATGAGCAAAATGGTACAAAAGCGATCCTCAGTGCTGTATTCCCTGTGTAAATTTAGTTGGCGTACATTTTCATTGGGATAATCGTAGTGAATTACCTAACTGGTAATGTTGGAGTCTGTTGACTGTGTCAAATATATTGTTTTACATGAATCACAAAGGCTGTTTTTATCGCTGTTTAATACATTGCTGTTTGTGTATATCACCTGTAAACTCTTCTCTTCATTATGGCCCCCAGCATAATGAATAGTGAAAGGAGAAAGGTCAAGTTTAACTGGCTGCATACAACACTCATTTCACCTGCAAAGTTAAAGAAGAATCGTGCAGGCTTGGCTCAGCCCACTTGCTGTGGTGACCCTGATTCTGATGAGTCAAATGACGACTGCTCTTCCAGCCTAAACATGTCGACTGGCTCGGTCGAACTCGGCGATCTGGAGAGCATTAATCTCAGCACACCTCAGCGACGTCAGACAACACCATCACAGAAGGAGGGTTCTTCAAAAATAATCTCCTTATCCAGAGGGCCCTGTAGACTTTTTAAGAAGAAACAAGCCATCATTGCTGAGGTAAATGGTTTGTATTGGTTTTGCACTGAGAGCCACATTTTGAGATTGTCAAGTAGTCCAAGCACATTAACCACTTGTCTGAAAAACTTTAGCAAACCTGCTGACTGATAAAAATTGAAACACAAGTAAAGATTACATTTTTAAAATTTGCCAGATATAAGTGTGTGTGTGTGTGTGTGTGTGTGTGTGTGTGTGTGTGTGTGTGTGTGTGTGTGTGTGTGTGTGTGTGTG
>JAUZST010003325.1:0-17260 GCA_034779995.1 Parotocinclus haroldoi | reverse complement strand
TTTGGTCCAAATAAGGGAATAAAATTACAGGTATATAATAGGATTTGTTTCTGTACTTTAGGATTCGGTCCCAATAAGCGACTGCTCCCATTAACCGGATACGACTGTAACTTTAAATACTGCTTTGTTACGGTCACGTCGCCCAGTCACCCTAGCTCTTACCTTCAGTGCCGATGTGAGCCTGTTTGGTTTCAGGTCCTGGTCCTCCATCGTCCGAGAGGAATCGATCACCACGTAGAGGTGGCGCATCTGCAAAAATCGCACGCTTTAACACTTACTGAGTCCAACTGAAGGTAAACAGAAGGTAACGACGTAAGCGTGATCAGAGCTCACCATTCCTAACCGAACCTGCCCATGACTTTCAAACACCCTACGAGACGAGAGCGAGAATCGAGTGAGAATCACCGGCAACAGCAGCACGGTACCTTATTAGAACGGCCGCCTTCATTTCCTCACCTTTTCCTTTTGGCCTCGAACAGAATGTCCTCTACGCTGGCCTTCAGGGAGCCGGACTCGTCCTCCTTGAGAATCTCCCTGAGAGCATGAGAAGAAAATGGCAGACACCTCAATCTGTATTGTGTGTGTGTGTGTGTGTCATGTTCATATTCGTGGTTTGAGAAACTGTCTTTTATGAAGCAGCGCAACATATTTACGGTCCAAGGAGGTCCTTGCTAAATTTTGGTCCTCCCAGGGTTTCTTCCTCATCAGACTTGGGGAGTTGTTTTTCCCTTGGCACCATCACCCCAGGTTTGGGCCGGGGTGCTGTACCAGTATCAGTAACATAACTCATTCCTAATAATCAGGAATCTAAACACTTCTGAAACTGAAAAGGTTGTGATTTGTTTTGTTTTTTTAAGAGAAAGAACGACAAGGTCGTCAGCTGAGGTAAGTGCAGAATAGGTGGGTCTTCAAGCGGCGTTTGAAGTTAGCCAGAGACACAGCTGTTCGAACATTGAGGGGACGTTCATTCCACCACTTAGGAGCCAAAACAGAGAAGAGTCTAGATAAAAGCCTTCCTCGTCCCCTCAGAGACGGGGGGGGACCGGAGTGCGCGAGGTGCGGTTCGGGGTGCGATAAGTGCTGCAAAGGAGGATGCAGGAGCGTGCAGGTCCATTTTCATCTTTGTAAGCAAGCATCAAGAGTTTTAAATCTGATCCGAGCAGCTACAGGGCGCCCGTGGAGAGATCGGAGCAGTTTGATATTGCATTCTAGTTCTTCAGGACATCAGCATTAATCGGGTTTATTGTAACATTTTTTATAACATGAAAAAAACTCAAGACATCCTCCTATAGTTACCGGGTGTTCTCTTTATGGACATCTAACCCAGTTCCAGTTTGTAACACCAGAGGGCGCCGTCTATGTTTCTATTGCGTGTTATCTAATGGAAACTGGAGAGGTTTGAGATTTTAAGGATAGTTTAAGGATATTTGTGTAGCACTTTTACATACACAACTGATACAAAACGCTGCTTGACAACCTGTCCATGATAACAGGACAGAATAGGATTACGGCTATATCGCAAACATCATATAATTATACAAGAACTATCATTCTGGTCATCGAGTCTCATTTTTATATGATGTACAAAATATTTATAAATGTTTTATGTATACATTTATAAATGTTTGCTCAAGTCCTTCATATTCGTTAAGCATGATACCAGGGGGACGTTTTCAACATAAGACAGCACTTAGTTATGTTTCTAGTTATTTAAATGATTTTAGTCGCAGGAGACTAAGGTTTCTCACACCGTGTACAAGAGAATATGCCTTGTTTTACACAGAATTTAAAAAAAAAACGCAGCTAATGAACAGATAATTAGTGAAAGTTCACTGCAGTTCATTAATAACAATAAACAAAGACTCACCATGTTCGTTCATATCCTCCTTCCCAGCGTTTAGTCCTCTCTGGTTCCTCGTCCATTATTTATAATCCAATATACTTCTGTTTAAAAAAAACTGAAGCTAAATGTGTAAAGAATAAACCGTTATGACCTCTGTTAGCCTGTAGCTGTAACAATTTATTAACACTCATAGGGTAACATTAAACCCAGCTAAACGGAAGCTAAACGATACGCTAAGTGCCGAATATCTCCCTGAAAATATGGTTTTTAATGAATAAATGCGACGTAATTAAAACAAAATTCGCTCAAACGACGTTAGGTTGTCTAAGATTTGTGCCCCGGCGTAAGTGATCCGTCTGAAAAAATGGACAAGCACTGTCGTTCCTGCTACTGTGTGTAGCCTTATTTGCTGCTAGTAGCCTAAAGCTAAAGTAGCCAAAGTAAAGGTTTATAAAGGTGCATTTTAGAGCCATAAAAAATGAAGTTCGTAAGTAAAGTAAAACAAATCTGATTGAAAGATACCCAGGTTAAACGTTGAAGTAAGGCTTATATTGAATGTTTCACTCAGTAAGAACTATCAACGTGCATACATGAACGTAAAGTAAAGAAAGTAAAACCTGTTCTTTAAAATGCCTTTTTTGAGGCAGGATTGTATTAAGGGTAAGAGGTACAGATCCGTGACACTGACGGTACGTTATGGTTTGTGCCACAACTGCATCAATTTTCTTGTTTTGACCACAAACACGAGGAACCAAAATATGCAAAGCATCCTTTTGTTTTTTAAACAAATGCTTCCGTAATCTCCATACTCATGCCATTCCAACAAATTAATCCTATATGTCATTTGAAGGATTCTTTTTATCCATGATGAAGTCTTGATGTTAAGATGTATTGGATTTAAAACCAATACAATAGAGGTGGGGACCATTGGTTGGTTACTCTTTGTGTTCTTAGTAGTACTCCAGTCGGATCTTCGTCTTGTCTCACCTAATTTGGACTCAGTCTTGTCTTGGACTCTCAGACTTTAATTTCCATTAAAATTCGAGACACAGTGCAAACTTAATACAGTATAATTTGTAGTAGTGGTAGTGCTATGATCATACATATCTAATAATGTATTAAAAGCAAAGCATCCTGTTTTATCCCCACTTTATCCTGGTCAGTGCCCCTGGTAAAGGTTTCAGTTTTGCTATTCCAACATTAACGCAGGAAGAAATTACACTGACATTTGCATTGCATTAAAAATTGGGGTTAAAATGTGGAGAGAGAGAGAGAGAGATTCACCAATAATTTGGGCATGATTATGATAAGGCTTATGTGTCCCAAACCACAGCATATTCACTACCTAGATTCAGATTCAGAAAACTTTATTCATCCCTTAGGGGCAATTGAATGCACTAGTTATGGAGCTTCATCGTTTATGGCAAGTTGTCAGATTATATAGAATGCATGTCTGAAATCAGAAAAATGCACAGAACTGCGGTAGCCTAGCGGCTAAGGTACTGGACTGTGATTCCTGTGGACCTGATGGTCCAGGGTTCAAATCTGACCTCTGCCAAGCTGCCACAGTTCGCCGGGTCGTTAAGCAAGAATATTTAAGACAATATATATATAGATTTATAATCATAAATTAATATTCATTCTGTATATATATAATCACACTTTATTGAACAAAACAATACAAAAATCATACTTCCTCATACTTGTAACACAAACATGAAAACGAGACAAAATGAATACAGTGATCTGGATCATTCAGACTGTCAACGTTCCGAATACGAATAAGACAAATGCAAATGACTACACAACAAATCTGGAATATTACAAATCTGCATTAAAAAAAGAAATAAAAACATAGAGATCACTTATAAAATCTGCTAAATAAATCTTTCGCTTTCACTTCGGAGTCGCAAAACGATCCTTCTTATCCAAACAAAGGGACATTATAAGATTTGGCGAGCTTATGATCAAACTGGACACCAAATCCTGGTTGTTCATCACATTCTGAGGTAAGCTTATGTGGCTATAATAAACTAAAATGGTATTATTTAAAATATCATCAAAACCTTCAGGCTCCTTCAAACGTGATAATCAGTGCTGTTGTTCCTGAACTTTGTGGCATAAAAGTGTTGATCTAAAGCTGCCCGTTAAAACCAACCGTAGTTTGTGCAAAACCGTATACAGATCAGCACAGGAGTGTCTAAATAAAAACAAAACAGCAGTTTAATGACTTTTAGAGGAAGATCTCCCTGCTTCTTCTTCACACTGAACCCAACAATGTCCAGAAAACGTGACGGGAGAAAAAAAAAAACCAAAACTATGAGCATACCTGACCAGAGCAAAGCTTCTAATTTATATCAAATCAACAAAGCAAAGACAGAATGTGACAGTGGAAAGTTTCTCATGGTCTCCGGTCGTAATCGCTCACTCTTCTCTTAAGAACGGAGAGTTTGGTCTTTAACTGTTTGCATTTCCTCTTCTTCAGCTGGTAATCTGCAGACTGAGAGGAAGAAGATGGGATTTTTTGATGAGATTTGAACCCGCATTTACCGTTTTTGTCCGCTTGGTGTGACCGTAGACCAGCAGGGCGAACTGTGACGCACTCATGGACGATGCTAGCGAAGTCTTTTAAACGAAATTCCTCAAAACATTCTGTTCATAAACATTTTAGCGTTCAGACCTTTCTGTGTTCACAAGGATTATGTTTCGAACGCTTTAAACCAAAGACATAAGTTAAAATAATAGGAAGCTTAATATAAACTTAAACATCACTTATAGGTGATTAGTGCGGTTTCCCCGGTCTGAACTCCTGTGCGGAGTTTGCATGTTCTCCCCGTGTCGCCTTGGGTTTCCCAAACCCCATTTATTTAAGTAGACGTATCTATGCATGTATAAATGTATAAACTATGAGTATTTAATACTCTCAGTACTTAATAATACTTAATACTGTGTTGTTTTTTTTTAAATACAGGAAATTATCGGTGTATTAAGAAGGGAAGTACAACTATTTCGATTTATCATCCCGTTCACACCTTCCGTGTCTGCTTCATTGTTTTAGAGAAGGCTGGGCCTAACCTGAGGAACCAAACTCCAGACGGGGCCACGCCGTCACGTGCTTAGCCGCACTGAGACATGCCAGTTGACCACCAGGAAAGGGGGGCATCCAGTAACAAACCACTCAGGCACGGAGAAGGTCCGAGACTCACACAGCCAGCAGCCGGGAGTCACTCTGGAGCTACGAGGCTCATGCACTCTTACAGTAATCATAAATAAACCTGCTAATTACATCTTATTACCTTAGCACCGTGTGCATGTGGGTTCGAGTCCTGATGTCCGTCATCATTTGGATTAGGCATATCATTATTTAAACTCCTGCCTGATGATATCTGGCACCGTTTCCGGGATTTCTCCACATACCGCCCGACAATTTGCACATCGTCTGTCTGCGCTCTGTTCTTTAAATGCCTTGCATGAGCAATAATCCTTACTAAATAAACCGCAGCACCTACTCGCTAACAGCAAGCACTAACAAGTCAGTACTGTACTTCAATTTTTTTTCTAAATAAGAATTCGAATATAGTTACCCTCTTCAGATTCTTTAGCCTTGTGTATTCGTCCATGGCATCCTGTTTTGGACAAAAAGCATACCCTTAACGGCTGAACAATTTAAATTCAGGTAAAAACTACCGTTATTGGACCGGTTTCTTCCAGAGTAATTGTTACATTAACTCCAGGGTTCTGTGACATTATTTAACACTCACTAAATACTACCCAGGAACCCTACTCAAAACCCTCTAGTCATAAACTGTGCACGCCCCCCCTGATCAGTAAGTTTTGGGGGATTCCCTCACCAGGAACTGTGGGCTTCCCTCCTGCAGGCGGTCGAGCTCTTTGTCCACCTCAGCCAGGCCCAGGTTGATATCGTCCAGCTCGGCCTGCAGCCGCTTGTACTCCATGTGGTCGCGTTCGAACTGGCGCTTGTAATCCAGTCTCTCGTAGTCGTTCACGATTTCGGGGAATTCGCTGAGAGAGGAGAGGAGAGGAGAGGAGAGGAGTACGTAAAGACGTAAAACAACTTGCCTTTATTTACTCTCTCATCAATTCTGCTTATCATCGTCCTTGTATTTCGTATTTATGAAACACTCCGGTGTACGAAAAAGTGCTACGTAATTAAACGTGCCCTCCTTGCCTTGCCTTTAAACACACAGCACAAGCACAGAGGTCATGCCAGCCTTGTTTTGCTCAAAATACCCGAAACGGTTTCAAATTCTGACGTGCGTAAACGAGCTTAGAGGTTTCTTACCTGTCGTAGTCCTGATCGTCCAGCTCATCTGCTGATTCGGCTCCCGTATCGTAATCTCTCGACTTACTCTTTAGCATGATGGTGGTGCTGGTCGAATCCGAACCGCTGATTCACACACAAAAACGTTCAAATTAGACACGCCTTGGGTCAGCTGGTACCTCTAAAGTGTCCCAGTACTACCAGTTAGGCTCTGTGGTTACCGCAGGCCACCACAGTCCCATGATATAGAGTGCGAGTCAAAAGTCACAGGTCGGTAGAGGTTTCTTTCGCTAATCGGAATCGCTGCGTTTCTGATTCGTAAACAGTCCCGGTTTCTCTGAATTTGGTTACGAGTGATGTAACAGTGCTGTGTGAAACCGGTGATCTTGATGGGCGTCGGTTGTTGTTCTGTCTGTTGCTAGGACACGGCAGGTGCGTTCCCCGAATCAGAATCATCAAATCCAGTTTCGCTTCACCCGTGACGAACAGCAGAAGTTTTGAACTTCCTGTGTTGATAACTTTTGAACCACAAGAGATACTGAAAATCTGGCTGCACCCATCGATTTCTGACCAATTCCGATCTTCTTTGATATCCGACACGACCACCTTACCCTCCCCAACACCTAACACCCCACCACCACCACCACCCATTACTCAGGTGTGAGATTTTTTCTTTTTCTTTCTGAAATAAAAGGGTGTCCTGTGACTTTTGACTAGTTCTTCGTCTTTTGATTTAAATCTTGCTCAGTCACTAATCAGTTGATCTAGAGTACGGTTCCTTTGTCATAGCTTGTAACGCGCTGGCGGATCAGGAACAGCTCATCATGACGAAACACTGCAATGGCATTTGCAAACAGGTTTCAGTACATACACCGAGCCAGCTCATCGCTTGTTAAACAGGTCCTTCGAGCACGAATAACAAACAAACTTCCTACATGGCATGATCTTCTAACATTAACACTCAGAGACGCAGCTGCATCACGCCGACCCTTTTTTTTGTTCCAGTTTAAATTGAATTCAGAGTCCTACCATCCAAATGTCGATCTATCATATTGAGACCGACACTAACGAAGAGCTTCAGGACGACCAAAAGGACCGCAGTCTGTGGTAAACAGTGAGCGCTTGACAGTTTGGCAACGTTACACAACAGCTTAACAAATTAAATGGTATTCGTTTGTACCTTGTTTGATATTTACCCAGTCCGGCAAAGATCAGAATATTTCAGTGTGACATTAAGATACTTCATCGGTACCCATCTGTACCAAAGGTGCCCGTAACTGTGGGACCCTCTTATCTAAACCATCCGACTCACCCAGGCAGATAGAGGGGTTTCTCCATGTTTGGGGTTTGGTCCAGATAATACCTCGACGTGCCGAGCTGATCGTTGTAATCTTTCACCAGAGCTTCTGGATCTTCAGACACGTCAGTCACCTGCAGATGGAGATAAGATAATATATTACAGCCTTTAAGAGCAAACTGACCCAACCTTATCTGTTCACTAAACGGGGTCTGGTTCCCAAAAACCAGGCCTGGCAGAAGGGCTAGAAAATAAAACGGCAGAATATCAGCCAGGGAACCTTTTTTTTTTTTTTTTTAAATACACAAGTACCGTGTATGTAAAATGAATAAAATACTCAAACACACACACAAATAAATCTATATATTGCTCACGAAAATTAGGGGATATTCCAAAATGAAATATCCCATAATATAGGTAAATATTTTTTTTACGCATATTGTTTTATAGAGCTAATATCTTGTTGAGTATTTCTTGATTTGATTTAATTTAATGATTGCTTTTTTTTACTTGTTAGTTTCTACTGGGCATCTTGTTACCCCTTGTTGTTCTTGTTTTTAATATCTTTTCTCAATGTTCTTCTGAGAATTTATTTATCATCGTTCACTTCTTAATTCTGCTAAGCGTGGCATTATTGTGGTTATTTTATTTTTTTTTTGTTAAATGTTTTTGACTCGTCGATTCGTTCATTTTTCTTAACTTTCCACCGATGTTCTTTTCTCCATCTGTCACTGATTCGTTCCTGATCACATCTTGATTTGGTACGATCGATCGTCTTTTTTGCCTTTTCTTGCGTTAATGTTGGTGAGCTTTTTTTTTTAAACAGCTTTATTTAGGTATTGTTTATTATCTTTTTAATAAATCTTTTTATTTGCAATTGAGCAAGAAGGTAACAACACGGGCTCATCCTACAAAAAACAAACGTGAAATACTGCAGCAAAGCGAAGCAGTCATGTTCAAATTGTAAGGTATTGTTCATTTCTTGATCAAGTATTGATCATTGGTTACAGCAGCTCGTTTACAAAGGCTGTAATTTGGGTTATTGCCGGTCCTCGCTGGAAGTGGGCATTTTTGCCTTTTGTTTTCTTTCTCACTGTCTCTTTGTTTGGAGGGTAAATAATCAGTAAGAACATTACGCCTGGTAAAACCGGTTCGACCAAATTTCCTATCTATAGACATGAGCACACGAAAACAAGGCGAAACCGCCAGAGTTCACCCGGCACTACATTCCTGATGCGTAACTTCACACACGACTGCGACGTCTGCTTATTTAAAGCAGGAGGAAGTCAAAACAGCGTGTTTTAATCAGTACGCCTTCACTTTTTATTTAATAATGTGACTTTTTTTCCCCCTGATTTCACACTCGAGTCTCACAGTCCATTTGAGTAAAAAACTAAAATGCTTAAAATTCCTTATTTTTGAAAAGGTTCTGTTTTCCTTTTTTTCCCCTCTTACAGTTGGCATTTCCTTTATTTAGCCCTTTGATCTTTTAGTCATTTTGATCTTGGCTCTTATATGGCTCTTCTGAGCTTTTCTTGCTCTATTCTTGTTTGTGGTACATTCATTCTCACCGGATCTTATGGTCCTATGTTTGGTCTTTTATTGGATTTGCCTTTTTTTTATTTTACCGTCTAAAAGGTCTTCTTGCTATTTTCTCGTTCTTTTTACAGCTAAACTCTACTTGAGTTGGATCAGCTCATTTTTATGGACTTTATTTCGTGCTTTTTTTTGTCTACCTCTTCATTAGTTGGTACATTTTTCCTTTCTTTCGACTGATTTTCAGTCAATTTGGTGAATTCGGTTGAATTCAGTTTGATATTAATAATGCTAATGAACTAATTTCTAGATTGACTCGTTATTGATTCATCTTCCTTCCATTTTTTCTTGTTCTTTCGTGATTTATACAACTTTCCCTTCAGCCTTAAAGCCGTGTTTTTATGCTACTCACCCATTTTTCGACACCTTGAGAATAGCTTTTGAAATCTCGCGGTTCCTCCCAGAGCACGCGGTGTTTGCCGTACTGTCTCATCTGGGCACGGGTTTTAACAGCAAATACCAGCAGGATGATGAGGCCAATGCCCACTAGGAACCCCAAAACGATGGCTATAGCCTGAAATAAAAGTGTAAAGAAGTGAAAACGTGACAACTTGGATCAGTTTTGATTTTCTTTGCTGCAGCCAGTGACCTAGCAATTGAAAAATAAAGTCACCTCCTGAGGCTCCACCACACAGTAGTGGTACATGTACTGGTTGATGAAGAGGCCAGAGGTCTGGGGTTGGTTCTGGTTCTGGTACTGGGAACATAGCTGCCAGATCATGTTGTACATCATGGATCCGGTGGTTTGGGCGGTGGGATTGACGGCCACTAGGTACACAATGCTGGCGATGAGCATGAGCAGAGCGAGGATGGCACACAAGACGGCAGAGACCAGGTAGAACCTGGTGGACCTGGCTGCGTTTTGCCTGGAAACCACCAGGATGAAAACGATGAGCACCGCGATGAACGTGATGGCTGCTATGCCGATAATGAAGCCCTTGCCCGTCAATGGGTCCATGTAATTGCCACCATAGCCGCCGTAGCTGTATGAACCTCCGATGCCGCCCCCGTACATCGTCGAACCATAGAGAGATCCGCTGGATGCCGCTCCGCCCATGCCCATACCAAAGCCCCCTAAGCCCATGGCGTCCATGTTGTAATCCCATGCCAGTGTGGATGCCACGCATACGAACAGCGCCACGCACATGATTATGATGATGATGCAGAGGATCTTCATCACCCCGGGTGGCGACGTCCAGCGGTAAAAGTGCAGCATCTGTTCGTCTGGGTAGTGCGAGGCTGTGTAGTGCGACATCCGATGTGGACTAAACACACGCAGAGGTGCAGTTAGTCACCGAATCTCTCAATGAATCTTGGCAATAAAACAGATCCCCCCAAAAAAAAGCAACTTACGTTCGTTCCCTGCTGCTGTGTTTATGCGACGGCATGGTGGCTTCTAATGATGGTCCGGATTCCTTCTGTAACCAAAAATCAGCTAAAACTCTTTTTCTCAGTTGCCTTACTCTTTAGCGCTCCACCTATCGAGTACCTAAGAAATCCATCTCCCCCAGCCCGCATATACTCAGAACAAAAGAATAAAGTAATAAATAATCGCAAAACTTTACTGGCAAAAACAATCAATTATATATAGACTTCTGTCCAGTGAGAGCGTTATTTTTACATTTCACTTGAGCACATTTGGGGTGTGCAACGCCTGGCACACCCCCGCTGAGGTTTGGGAAGACTCCAGGTTGGGAACCATGGGCCCAGCTTAATTACAAGGCTGAGTGTTTAGGGCACAGGACGAAAGACTGGGGGTTCACAGCCCCGTTACAACCAACTGCCCCTGCCATCCCAAGCCAATGGGCCGTTCAGGAAAGCCCTAATTCCTCCCAAATTCGTATTCCTGCTCTTACCCAATTGACGGGATACAGTTTCTGTTGTACTGTACACCAGTGTAAATGTTATAATGACAATGGCAGTTTGTTTGTTTTAGAAGTCAAACATAATCTGGGCCTTACTGACTCATCGTATTACACCGCTGAGCCATGATTACAATGATAACATAAAAGTAAAGCCGTGTTCATCCCTGTTCAGGTTCAAAATGGGAGATTCGGGAGTCTAACACGTGATTCACAGGGTTCAGGCAGATGTGCTCCCTGTACAGGACGTCGGTTCATCTCAGGGTTCCCTAAACACACGTCCATGCCTTCGGGATGTTAATCCCACCTGGATTAGATCCCATGTCTAAAGTAAAATCCTACATTATTGATAATAAGTGTTGTGGAGAAGCTACATCTATAAGACGTTGCGTTCTTATTGTAGTCCAGAGTTTAAGGATAATAAATGAAAACATCTTTCACCGGCTGAGCTGAACTGATCCTGCGGATTAACAGACATCCTGCCTCGACTGGAAGTTTAAAGTATGGATTAGGTTGTAAGTGCTTCTAAGCGTCTCATTATGGGGCATTTCTTTTTGAAGAGTCCCCTAATGTTGTGAGCTGGATAGTTTTACATAGGTTGAAGGTTTGAATGATAACCCAGAACCACCCAAGCCGTTTGCCTGTCACTTTTTCAAAGATTAATCAGCAAATCTCTTATCACTCACCTATGGATTGCTCATGTGGGACTGTGGTAGCCTAGCGGTTAAGGTACTGGACTCTGGACCAGAAGGTCCAGGGTTCAAATCAACTGCCACCGTTGGGCCCCTAAACAAGACCCTTAACCTACACCTGCTTGGATTGTAGGACTGTATCAACTGTAAGTCGTAAATGTAAACGAATAAAGCATTGGAATGCTTCCTGAAGGTTATGAGTTCAAATTCTGGCTCCTCTAGCCAAGCTGCTGAGTAAGACGTAGTTTTTAAGTGCTCAGTTCAACTGCAGATCGCTTAGAAGGCAGACTGAAAAAAAACTTCAATGTAGTCTGAAAAGGATCACAGACACACGTCTTATATCATGTGTTTCGAGACACATCCTTAATTACGAAGCTCTGATGAGGGCAGGATTTGGTTTTGTAGCGTCAAATGGATTTGAAGTTAGAGTGAAGCAACATGATCAGTGAAAAACATAAAAGCACTGAAACCGGATGTGATTTTTTTTTTGTTTGAGGTGTAGTACTTATTTAATAAACACACTCCTCGCCTCAGTCTAGGTTTAGCCCATAATAGCTGGAGCAGGTGGCATTCATCAACAATAAACAATACCTCACACTAACAACTAAATTCATCACTAAAAGAAGATTCTGTTGTTTTCTGACCTCACAATGAAAACGATTTGCTTTTATTGATGAAAACGTGTTTCTGGTTTTGTAAAGGATGCAGGATCCTAAAATCCGTTGTAGCCTAATGCATTCGATTAATATTAATAAAGGAATAATGTTATTACATGTAATTAAAGCAGTGGAATAGTATAATTATTATAAATGAAAATACGGCCGTTTGTTTGACAGTGTATGGCTGAATTCACAAATAGGATCCTGCTATAGAAAGTGAGGATGCGACTTTAATCATAAATCAAATATTTCATCCAAAATTAATACCTAGCCATATTTAGGCACGCTAAGCAATAGGTAGGACTAAATGAAAAGGACACACACACACATAAACGTGCCAAAATTAAACAGTGATTAATAATTAGGCTAATTAGAGTCCGGCCCAGTACTAATTTAAGCTCGCGCTTCATCTGCAGCTGTAAAGCCAAATCAAAAACCAATGGGAATTATTTGTAATTTATCATCGTAGATCGTAGCACAACACAAACAACACTCACCTGTCCGCTCCCCTGCACTCCTGTAGTCGTGTGAAAAACACTCTCTGGGGAGTGAGAGAGGTGTGCAACAGGGGTAGGGACCACGCCCATCTCTGGCTCTAAACGCCCTTCTGTACGCCTGTCCATCATAAAGGTGTCTGCTCCCGTAAATTACTTCTATTCAAATACAACCACAAACCTATATAGACCTATTATTGTAAGCAACATTTTGTTTCCGTGTGTTTGTTTGATCGCAGCGCATTTCAATTTCTATTCCATTTCTAAATCTGTTCTGACGTAAACATCACCTGATATCTCCATAGTGGACTGCGTGGGCTTTAACTAACTCACTTCAAACCGCTCCTTGGATATTTTTCTCCGTTTATTAAGTCTGTAGCTCTTATTCAGTAGCTTATACATTTTTACCTGGTGAGCGTTAAGGCGGGATGCCCTGAACATGGTTGGTACAGGGTGTTGGTACAGGGCATCATACAGTACTTTCACTCACCCACCAGGATGCAATTAAGTGTAACATGGACATGGTGTACCTGGACAAAAACACGTTGATGTGGGAAGTACATGCCAATGTCAATGAATTAAGACGTGAAAAGGCTGGCACTGGGTAATGATCACTGGCTCACCTCCCAGCACACCAGCTAATCAACTGGTTTAAACTGGGTTGAGACCGGATAAAAGTGTACAGAAGTCAGGCTGTCTCCTGCAGAAACGCGAAACCCGCGGTGAAACTCGTCAGACCTGTTTAAGCGTTTCACATTCCTCTGCTACAACATCCGTACACATTACAACACTGTGATACAAACAAAGTGTCGTTAATAGCTAACACAACTGGCATGCACCAACTGCGAAATGCTGCTAAAACACGATGTCTTCCTCGTGTTTTAACGCGTGCACCTAGCTAGACCTATTCTTAAAAATAAGGCTACTAATTGCTAAACGACATTGCTCACAAAATGAGTGGATATTTAATTAGGGGATATTTAATTTGGTAGTATCACCTCATTTTTGTGTAGCGTATACACCCCTCCAAGTTACCATAATAGCAGCAGCTAATAATTACTAAAATAATACTACTAAACATGTAAACTATGTAATAAATTGTATGACTGGAACGAATCTAGGTTTTAATTTAAAACGAATTATTGACTGTTCCGTATTTTCTGCTGCCATTTCGAATGGAGCCCTTTTAGCATTAGCGCTTAGCATGATCGAAACCGAACTGTTCCTACTGAAAAAAATCAAGCATTGACCAGCATCAGATCCATGCTGGTTTAAGCTGCTGTGTTACTGGTTTTGCTGGATGATCAGCATAACCTTGCTGGCAAATTATCTTTCTGGTTTTGTTGTTCAACCAGCATGTGCTAGTCCCCAGCATACCCAGAGAAGACCAGCATGCACTGGTCACAACCATAAAAAAAACAAACAGCAAAGACCAAGATGTACTGGTCACCAGCACCCCCAGAAAAAACATGTTCAAAACACAAAACGCTGGTCACCACCAAGTCCAGAATCATGCTGGTCTGTCCCCCCCCCCCCGTAGGGTTCTACTCCCTCATAAAACCAATACAGAGTTTCACCTTAAGATGATGCTATCATTTACTCCAAACCCATATGTTAGAATGTTTAGAAAAAAGTGGATTAAAACAAAAAATCATTTTAATGCAATCAAACAGAGACATTCTGTTTTTACGTTGATGATATAAAAGCATACAAAAATCGAGCCGTTGCGTAGGAAACACCTAAACTAAAAAAAAAAAAAAAGTTTTTTAAAACAACACACAGTTAAACAGTTCATAAAATTGTAAATGGACATAAATCTGTTGCCTAAGTTAAAGTTCCTAATCTTATACCCACATAAGCTAAGAACATGCAGCAGGATCATTCTGTAATTCTGTTAATACATCACGATGAACAGAGCTCATGTTTGAAGAGCACAATTTACACATTTCACATTTTACAAATTGTGGCCACTACTATAAAATTTGAGTCTTAATTCCAATGAGCTAAATTACATAAATAAAACACAGCACTTCAATTGTCAATTATTTAATTGACACTTATATGGACACTAAAGAAGAAAATATAAAATCAACTAAAAAAAAAATAAAAAAAAGTAAATTCAACAGACATTTGTGGGCAAATGGACAGTCAACTCATATCAGACTCGTCCGATTCGGTTTTCAAGCAAAATTCATATAAAATGGACTGGGATTTGGGTTTGATATAAACAAAACATGAAATCTAGCCCCGCCCTTAACTGAACTTTATCCAATGAAAACATTACAAAACTGGTCTGAATTATTTGTATTGCATACAGAAAAGAATACTTTTACATAACAACATTGATTCCTTGTTCCAGTGAAAATAACCTAACCTGGCACCTGTACAATCTTTTGCAAATGTTTGGGTACAAGGACAAGTTCTGCTGATTTTCTATTTAAAAACGTTCTACAAATGTTAGTTCTACAAAGTTTAACAGAAGCTCTTTATTGCCATGTTACAATATTTACAAGATACGTTCTGGATCGTCTGGAAATGTGTCCCGTGTTTTGTATCATTCCATTTCACATTTTTACAAATATATTCGTTTGCAGTTTGCTGCCGTGGTTGTGTTAACTTCTTTATCTTTAAAATCAACAAAACATGCATTTGCACTAGGGTTGCCCAAGCGTTTGCATAAAGTCATATACTTACAGTATTTATTATAATAATTCTACAATTGAAATTGTGAAAAGAGTATATTTTGCATTTACTGATGTAGGAAACTGCGTTAGAATGTAAATTGGCTTCGACATGATTCTTTCCCTTCGAGCAGACCATCACCTTCATAGCAGAACCTTGAGGGACATTTCTGGGACTCTGAGGGGCATGGGAGATCTTTGGGTGGCATACAGGGACATGGAGAAGAACAAGCTGGTGGAGGCGATCTGCATCACAGTATGACTTTCTGCTGACTCTCAGCTGTGTCTGGTTAACGTGAAGCTGCAGCGATGTATTAACTGTAACCATCGTTCCAGTCCATCACCTTGTCATACTCCTGGATCTTCAGCTTGATGTGCGACAGTTTGCTCTTTAGATACTCGCAACGTTCCTTCTTCTCCAGGAAAGTCGGATCCTGTGAGGAGAAACAAACCCACATCCACACAACAAATGAAGGAGAACCTGAGGCTTTCGTAGAAACGATACCAAAACAAAGCAGTAACATGTCCATCCGTATTAAATTCAAATCTCAAATGTATTTCTTTTTTATAACGGAGCATCGTCTCAATATTACATGATCTTAAAAGGCCAAACCCAGGAGGACCTTAGGAGGACCAGGACTCAAAAAGGGACCCATCGTCCTTGGATGGCCTAGACAGCCTATTAACCTTTAGATGTCTGATTCTATATTGATCATTTTTGCATGCTTCCTAATAAAATACTTATAATACAAGTGTTTACTGCCATTTCCCCCTGAAACTCGTTCCTACCCTGTGTAAAAATGCCATAAAAAACCATAATACACTCACATTTTTCTTCCTTTGGTAGTCCTGCACGACTTGATTGATCCGCTCTTGTTCCTGCAGGATTTAAATGATATTCAAATCAAACAGAAAAAAATTCCCAACTTCTTTACCCGACAAGCTCAAAATAAAAGGTCAGCATAACCATGTCATTTATAAAACAGTGTCCCATATTTATTAAGCCATCCAGGCTTAGAATTTACATTTTGCTGACTGGTATGTGCATGACCAAAGCCTGGGGCTGATCTGAGAACAGCAAGCTTGCGTTTAATAAACGTGGGTCAGAAAGATTATTTGGATTGTGATATTATGATGATAATATAATTAATATCAGCACTGGAGGTTAAAAGGGCTTCTAATTAGAGCCTCCGAGGCAAAACAAGCAACCCGAAATCAAGTCAAAACTAGCCTGAGACGAGCGCACACTGTTCAACTAAAACATCAACATTTAGAAATAATATCAATACATTCTAATGACATTTTATCCAGTTCTCAATCTACTTCTGTTAATTTTTGTGCTCACCATTTGTTACGCTCAGTTTGGCCTGCAGTTTATGGAATGAAATGACACCTTCTAGCAGAAATGTGCATTATGGGAGATTAGCTAGGGCCGAACCTGAACGGTTTGGTTTCAGTTTGGCGTGAACTCCTATACACCCCACTTAAAAATCCAGTCAGATCCAGCGATGCATTGCATGTGAACAGGCTTTCGGGCATTTTTTTTTTTTCTTATCCGATGTTAAGTGGTCATTCAAGTCCAGCTCGAATCACAGACTCAGTCCCTGAGCAGCATCAATCACACTAACATTGCATTTAAAATAAATTTCAAAAATTCAATTCAATTCAATTTTATTTCTATAGCGCTTTTTACAATGTAGCATCGTCTCAAAGCATCTTTACAGTAATACATGATCTAAAAGGCCAATTCCAAGTTGAGCAAGCCCAGGGCGACAGCGGAAAGGAAAAACTCCCTAAAATGGTAGGAAGAAACCTTGGGAGGAACCAAGACTCAACAGGGGACCCGACCTCCAT
>JAUZST010003324.1:0-17260 GCA_034779995.1 Parotocinclus haroldoi | reverse complement strand
ACAATAAAGGTTTAATAAACATTTAATATGTTACATAAATTATAGCACGTCCCGTCTTGTAACATAGAGCATGTTTGTGTAATCTGACCAGCCGGTTATTAGGACCAAAATGACTGCGTACCGATGTGGTCCCATTAACCGGAATCGACTATATTTATAAAGATTTTTTAAGAGTATTTATAAATATTAAATGATAGAATTCAGAATTATTTAACATTTTAAAAACAACTACTTCAACAACTATTTCATCTGTATGAGTTCTGTAGTTTTCTTTCATGTACTTAAAATAAGATCCTTAGACGTTATCCTACACGAGTTCCTAAGTGGAAAATGTAATGATTCAGAAAAGAAAGATTTTAGTGCTTATTTTGTGACAATAGGACAGCAAATGAAATTGTCCCCGTTTGTTTACCGGATAACAATCATGTTGATTGCGCTGCTTCTGATTTGTACTAATGATCACGTTTTTAAAATAGTAGAATCAACATTAGCATGTCATTTTGTAACTGGCTAGGTTAATTTCAAACTCATTACATATGCAGATACAGAATTAGCCCAGCTATTCTGTTCGACTTTCCTGAGCTTGTATTTAACAAGCTGCATCCTAAGCGTGTTGCTGATGCACCTCAAGAGAAGAGAATTAATCACAGTCCTTATGAGTCAAACACTTCAAACAGAGTACATTTATCAAAGCTGTTAACACACATTCAGATGTAGTTTCAGTGAACTGGAACAGATGCAACACAGCAAGCACACGCAAGAACATTTTGCATTCAGAGTAGATTTAACTAGTTATATGCCACCTTACTGCAAACACTTTGTCTTGTGCAAGGATAAAAGAAAACGTTTTTGCGTAACTTGCGTAATATCGAAATCAAATCACGTTTATTTCACGTCACATTCACACAGGTGAGTGAAAAACTTGGGTTGCACAGTACTTCAAAACAGTAAAATATATCTATATACACACACGTTAGTCTAATATGTACACATAATATACACCAGTATCGCACACAGTTATCAAGTTGTAGTTATTAAATAAAAGTTGTGGTAGCAACTTGATGTTGATGTTACACGGTATTGCACAGTATTAACAGTTTTGTGATCAAATTGAATAAAGAGAAGCTGTTGTATATACAGATGTACACGTGACAGGTCCGTTGACTGCTACACCAGCACTACTGACTGTTCAGCAGCCTCATGGCCCGGGGAAAGAAGCTGTCTCTGAACCGGCTGGTTCTGGTCCTTATGCTCCTGTACCCCCTGCCGCTCGGCATTGGTGTGAAAAGACAGTGGCTTGGGTACGTAGAGTCTTCGAGGATCCTCCTGGTCTTCCTCAGACAGTGGCTGGTGTACAAATCCTGAAGGCTTGGGAGCTGGACCCCGGTGATGTACTGGGCTGGCCGCACCACCCTCTGGAGGGTTTTCCGCTCAGCGTCAGTGCAGTTCCCGTACCAGGTGGTGATGGAACCTGTTAGGATGCTCTCCACAGTTCCTGTGTAGAACATTCTGACGATGCAGGGGTTCATGTGTGTTCAGTCCATGTTAGTTCCTCTGTGATGTGAACACCAAGGAACTTGAAACTGCTGACTCTCTCCACTGTGGCCCCATTGATGGTGATGGGGGTGTGCACTTTCTCCGGCTTCCTGAAGTCCACTATCAGCTCCTTGGTCTTGCTGACGTTGAGAGAAAGGTTATTCTCCTGCCACCATTGTGTCAGGAGACTGACCTCCTCTCTGTATAAATATTGCAGGCAATGCATCATAATCCAGGTAGTATCTGTATACTCACTTTTTGTACCAATTTATTCCAGTTCAGGTGGGAACCACCCCTGTACCTGACACCAGTTCATTGCAATTGAGGTGCCACATATATCCCGGATATAATAGAAAACTACATATCTGGTAAGATTATAATTAATCTTACATTTTAAGAATCAGCTACATTATATTACATTAAGGAAGATGCTTATATCAATCCTTTGGGTGGTTCAGTGGTGAAATACACTAGCTTCCTACTACTACTGTTGCTTCCCACCTTCCTTAATCATTGTTGTAGACCAGGTGCTCATTAAGTTTAGTCTCAGTAATGTTAGACAATAAGTCACAATTAATTTCACACTGCAACAAACACACTAGTGCACTGATATTTTGTTTATTACCATTTTTAGTACTCTTTGCCCAAAGTTCAAGTTTTACGAAAAACACTGTTGTTAATTTTCACTGTCACTGTTTTTGTACAGTTAATTGTCAATGGAATATTAATGAACAAACTGAAAGGGAAATAGTAGAATCACTGAGTTACAACAAAATAAATCATGAAGTAGCATTGGAAAATTCGTAAACATAGACTGAACACATTGTTAAAAAATCCAAAACTTTTAAAAGAAACAATCTGTAAACTAGAGCTGCTCAAGTATAAACATAATAATCAGGAAGTAGTCAGGAAACATAATAAGCAAAAGAGCGTCATTACATTTCTATCAAAAGACAAATGCAAAAATATGTACAATAAATTAAATACATTTGTATGTAAATAGATTTACAGATAGAAAAATATTCACATAAAATACAGAATCATGCAGCAAATATTTTGTAGAAAATAAATACAATAAATATGGTATAAATAAATAAATAATAGATCAGCTTGTTATACTGATTCTTATCAAATTGTAATCACAGTAGTGATGTGGCACGGATTTATTTCTTTATTTGGCAACAACATGAAATTGTAATCAGCCCACGAGAGAAGTCTTCTTCTGTACAGTGTATTTATTTTAACTTGTATGTCAGAGCTCGGAAGTCCGCTCTTTCAGCAGAATTGTTGGGTTGACATCGTCTTGACGCGAACGGGCTGTGCTGGCGTTGATTTTGGTTGGCAAAGAGGTGTCTACTCTGGGCACATTAAAAGATGCAAAAGGACAAGGCCCCTTGACGTTATTGCACACCAGCTTCTGCAGGGATGCCGTGTTGACTATATCAAAGCCAACTTTGCCACCAAAGGTGCTGGGCTTCCAGTATTCAGGGGAGCATATGGGGTTTCCCATGAGACCTTTCAGCGAATATGGGGCACCCATTTCCACAATGGTCTCTCCGAAGATGCCGTTGGGCCGAGGCTTCTCAACAAGCAGACCAATGTACAGCTCTACAGCATCCACATCTCCATACAGCGCCTCGAGCTCTGCTGCCATCTCCTTCTCTCCTGAAATGTGCAACAAGTTATTTTAGTCCATTTGGTCCCCTGCTACTGAATAAAGTCATACTAAAAATACCTTGAAGTAAACCTATGGCAGTACTTTTCTTACATATACTGAAGGTGGTAGAGGTACAAAATGGTAAAAGCATAAATGTTCTTCCAAAGAATTATGATTAAAGATATGTACTAAAGTACAGTACTGTGCAAATGTCTTAGGTCAGCATAAAATTTGTTGTTTTAGCAAAGGTATAATGACCATATTATAATATACTGTCAATGGCTGGACCCAAAAAAAATCAAACCTGGATTCCTCCAATGTAAAAAGAGGTCACCCTGAATACTTGCTGATGTTTTCAGTTGTTTAATATATCATACTGTCATAAATCCAGTATTTTGTATTTGTGTTTGTTATACCGTTGCTAAAACAATGCTATACCCAATTTTATGATGGATTAAAACTTTCGCACAGTACTTTCAAAACTTGTCCCATTTGCCAACAAGATTCGGATCCTGACTCATATCCTCTAAATCCACTCATTTGCAGATCTAATTCTTATAATCCAAACATGGTGTATATGTTAACGTGTAAAAAGCCCCGTAATGTCAGAAGAGCCACTGCTTCCTGCAGACCGTAGGCGTGAATACACAGGGCTTGCAATTTCCTGAAGCCTCAACAGACTGTTTAACTTCTTCATTTGCTATGTTTGGTAGTACTGACATATTGAAAAACTGCGGGTTTCAGTATTCCAAGAAATGGGGCCATAGTAGTCTACATCAAGCCAAACCTACTCAAGTAGGGAGTAAATATCTGTTTAGAAAAAGTAAACTGTTTACCCAGCAATACTTCTCTACCAATGAGCTGTACTTAAATGCAGTTTTAAGTGCATTTTTCAAACTCTGCAGGTTGTATATGTGTTGGAGTTTTGTGTTGCATTTACTTCTCACCTGTTAGTTCTTCAAAGGAGATATAAGGCTTCATGTTGAAACGTTTCCTGTAAGCATTGATCGACTGGAAACGCATTAGTCTGCTGTTTTCTAGTGACTTTGTCGCCACCCTTACCAGCGGTAACGCAACGTTACGACCCCCAGCCACCTACAGAATAATAAAGATGAAAAGAAGAGATAAGAACGCAAGGCTACATCTGCAAAATACATCAGAACTCCTACTAAAAACACTACTCACCCTGCCGGCTATCTGCTTGGTAAAAGAATCCACCAGGTTGCTTATGCCATAGTTTATTACTATGGAGGTGTTGAAGAGGAACTGTTCGTAGTTGTAGACATCATGTTGAATGTGGAAGGTGTCAGGCATGAGCGGGTGCCAGTGGTAGAGAGTGTTAAACTCAGCAGAAATTCGGTTCTGGTACTGAAAGCGCTCATTGAAAAGAAGCTCTGGATCGAATTTGAGCTTGAAGTTATAGCCACTCAAGTGCTGCACATATTCTTCAACTACGATCTTGATAGTTTCACCTGCAGAAAGAGATTTTGCATTCATTATTTACATACATTTCTGCTTTAAAATCAGATAAAGACATGAACTTCCTGGTGAAACCTGAACAACTCTGTATGCAGCTCAAAATAAGATTGCAATAAAGATACTGATTTTTTTTTTCACATAGATGAGAGTGAAAGAGAAGAAGCTATATAATATTTGTTATAAATTGTAATCCTTGGTCAAAATCATAGTTTTCAAGTCCCTGAAAAAAATACATTGTTCCAACATTTGTAGCAGTTGCTTGAAGTTTCCTCACCAATCAAGATGAGTCTTGCAGTCTGGAAGAGCCTCTCATCGTCCCAGTCCGGATGCTCCTGCTTAAGAATGTCGCACACACGATTGTGTTCTCGAAGCCAGATGGTTGCATACATCATGAGGCCTGGGACCAGACCAAAGGCCTCATGGCCCACAGCGAAACGCTGTGATTCGGGCACATGGGGTGGATAGTGCATGTCCACCTGGACATCACTGACAGTAGGGGGGTATACTTCACCATCCAGAACCTAAACAGGACAAGTCATCATTAGTTTCCTACCAGCTACTCATTCTCATGCAAAAATATCCAAATCTGCAATACACTTGGTACAGACTACTAAAAGAAAATTAAGAGAAAGCCTTATTTGCATAGACGATGTGCTGCAAGAAGGAAATAAAAACATTACGTAAAATAACCTCAGACACAATTAAACTAACAAAAGGTATAAAACAACCCAGCATAACCAGTGCATGTTATGCTTTGTTTTGATCTTGCTTTTTATTTCATATACAGTATTTAATATACCTGATATTTTAGCTTGCCATCCTTATGAAGCCGCAGCTTATGCTGACGCTCCAGTTCCTCCCCATAAATGTGACTCAGATCAACCTGAAGAAAGAACATAATAAGATGTAAGATGTTTGTAAGATGTGGCTTTTTTTTCCAAATGCCCCGTGATAAAATAAATCATGTCTCATCACACATATATGGGTTTTTAGAAGGTGTCCTGGCTCACCCCATGGTTCTCAGCCTTGGTGAAAGCTGGGCCTCTTTTCATATCAGTTTTGAAGAATTGGTGTGTGAAGTGCTGGGCAAAGAAGCCAAACATGAGACTGGAGTGCTGCGGGTCTGGGATGAACTTTCTCCTCATCAGGAACTTCTCCACCACCACTTTTATATCGGGCAACTCTTTCTTACCTGCAGAACCATGAAATAGTATAGTTTAAAAACAACTTCATAAATCAAAGGCTAAAGGTAGTATAGGCTACAGCAAGTGCTTTGCGGCCTCAAAGTCTGCTGGCAGTCTCGAATATTTGGAAAGCGTGATTTGACACAGTTCTTGGCTTGCCCAAACACCTGTGGCCCACTTTAGCTTGCAGGTATGCTTAGTCCGTAGGCCATGTAATGCAATCCATAAGGTTGGTAAGCTTAGAGAAATGCTAAAGAACAGGTTTGGGTAGGGAAAGAGTGACACTCACCTGCAACTCCCATTGGCGTTGGGCAACCCTCAGGAACAGGCGGTAATGTGCGAGTAAAATAGGACAGATTTGAATAGGCTTCCCAGCTCTTGTAACCATAGTCAGAGTTATAGGTTGGAGGACTATCAATCAAATTGGCACGTGCTGATTGAAGAGAAAACACATGTATTTACAGAGTGTCAAATACACTGATTATTTATATCCCAATTTGATTACTGCTCGTGCTTAGACCTGAGTTTGTACTCACACGTCAGAACATAACGCATGGCAAAGTCCTGCAAAAAGGGAATGTTGTTGACGATGTTCCAGAAGGCTTTGAAATGGGTGAGGATATAGTGCATCGTGTTTGGCGTTGGTTTCAGAGACACCTTCAGCCAGGTCAGAAACTCAGCTGTGGAACAAAAACATAAAAAAAATTTTAAAAAAATTTTAAAAACAATTTAAAAAAAAGCAGACAACTCAACATCTCTTGAGTTTCATCGCCACAAACATTTCTACCTACGTGTTGTACAATTTTGTCCATAATATCCAGTCCGTGTGCAGTCGCATTCGTAAGAGTTTTCCCTAAGGGCCGTGCACACACCACGATTCTGACATGGCTGAGAGCAACAAGGGTCACCTGCTGTAGATACAAAAATGAGTATCAACAACTCCCTGGACAGACATTGGTTATTAAACATACATTGAAAAGTGAACTAGAATTTGAGGTGGGAACAGTTCATATTAATCATTCATACATAGTTTATCATCTATTGCATTCCCAGTGGTGCACATCATTTCCACATGCATATATCTATATTGGATATATCGAGATTTAGAACTGTACGTAACAGTGTTTTAATATATTCATCAATGATGTAGGTATTTGTATGAAGTTAAAAGAATAGAAATAATGTTGAGTGAATGACAGTTAAAATAGATAGACTAAGAATACTAGTTTATTATAGATTAGGATTATAGATAGATTAGACAGTAACAAGCTACTCACCTCCTTTACAAGCCACGATGCAAATGGATAAAAATAGAAATAATAATACGGTTTTATTCATTCCTGTGTCTTTTTGGGTTTGTTTGTTCGTCAAGCACCTCGTGAAGCACCTTCCTGCGCAACTGAGAGTGAATGAACTTTTTTTTTTTACTGACGGGCTTTTATACTTCTAAAGTGACGCAATCGAGCTGGCTTCTAATTGGCTGGCCGCGTTGTATATAGACGAACTACGTAGGTTATGAAATGAAAGGCTATAGACTTTTTGCAGTGGCCTATATGAAAACAGTGGCGCGTCTGGGATTGAGTCGAGGTCATTTCTAAACGCTCCGGCGGTGAGATGAAAGCTTTAAGCTGACTCACCTGAGTGATAGAGATGAAAGCCTCTGTCTACGTGCGGACTGCTAAACGGAAGCGGTTATCCAACATTACCTTCGAACCGAATCTTTCCAGACAGAGCACTAACCGCTGTGATTAAACCACCAGTGTAAAAATAGAACAGGAAACAGGGGAGAGTCTAAAACGTTCAACGTGAACAAAGCTTAACGTGGCTTAATGACCCAGCAGCACCACACTTCCCTGATTTATTATTAGTCATAAATAATCTCGACTGTTGAAATAACGAACCTGCGGTTCAAAGGGAAGGTCATCATTTTTACTTTAAGCTTATTTTTCGCATTTAAACATGTTACAGTTTTGTAACAGCGCATTCTGTAAAAAAAAGAGGATACTGACCCTTATGGATGTTAACTAGACATTACCATAGATACATAATAGTTTAGATACTTTATACATAGAGATTTTTAAAGCAGTAATGTTAATTAAAACCATATATTCAAACATTTAGTATAGTACTACTCTGTACAATACAGTCATTCATGTCTTTGTGTCTTTTATCAATATGGACCCAAATACAGATAAGGAAAATGAAAGGAACGTTACATTGAATAGACGTTGCTGGGCTGGTCAATAACTGACACACACCTTTTATAAGGAAAAAGCTCAACACTTCATAATAAGCTAAAGAAATGACCTAGCAAATACTAAACTTTTTCTCTTATTAACGGCGGTTTAAGAGTGGAAAGGGTGTCAATTTCATTTCAGAGTTTGGGGTGAGCAATGAACAGTAGATTTTCTCAGAAGCAATTGTTGAGTGAGACGCCATAGGTGCTACCAAATGTACTGTATTTTTAAAAAACGTAGGTACCCATCAATAATTTGGTACTGAGAAACTTTTTCCCATAAGGAAAGTTTAATTTATTTATTCCAAATCCCCAGAAAATTCACACTGTATTATAAGGCATTATATGAATGAATGAAGTTATGTTGTATATTTAGTAGTGTATGTGGTAGTTGTATAAACTCAGGATCTTCTACATTAGCTTTACAAGAACATATTGAGCTTTAAGTGTATTCATAAAAGCATAAAAGCGATGCATAAAATGTATCATGTGTAACTAACCAAACTAAATCAAAGCAAACTATTCTTCAGAAATATTTACATATTGCAATTGTATTAAAAAAAAGATGTGAACAATTCTGATATCAAATGTATGATAAATATGTGCAATACTTTATAGTGTATTAATTGAAACAGTATAACATATCTGTGGCTTCAGGTGATTGTAAGCAGTGCATTGTAGACATTAATTCAATTCTTAAACATTTTATTATGTCTGTAATTAGCAAGGTCATTCAAATGAAAAGAAAAAAGCAGAACAGGTTTGTCATTTCAGCAGTGAACAGTACTTATGGCCAGTAATAGGTGAGAGAGGATTGGTGTTCCTAGGTCATTGTTTTAGAACTATGTTAACATTTGTTCAAGTTAAGCGTTTTAGACTTTCCTAGACACGGCATGGGCTATAGAGCAGTCTTTCTTTTATTTCTTATTTGTCTTAGTATGCAAACACACCCGATCTCCAATTTACTCTCCAATTAATTGCCAGGTATTTTGAAGCAGCAAATTTAGCTTGGTCTTAAGGTCTGAAAGTAGGCTGAACTAATTTAATTATGCATAAACAGAGTGAAAGACCAGCTTGAATCTTTGTCAGTTGATGTGAATCATTCATTCCTTTTGTCACCCTCAAAATGATAATTTAATTTAATATCACAATATTGACCCAGTAATCTCAACTACAAAAAAGGAAACAAAAAGTTGTAAATGTAATTAAATCTAATTAAGTGTAAGACCATATGCCCTTTCAGGTTGTTCCTGTCTTGTGCCCTGTGCTGCCGGTCAGGCACCAGCCTTCCCACAACACTGACCAGGATTAAGCAGATGAGTAAATGAATGAATGAGCATATAATCCCATAGTACTGACCCAGTCATTCTAACTAAATACTAACTAGAAACAATTTCTAAAAAAACAAAAGTGAAAGACTGTCAGCTATGTGAACCCTTCAATAATTTCTCCACCCTTATTATCCTGACTGAAAACAACTTCATTTCGATTTTATATCATATGCCCTGCCTCAGGAGTTTGTGGACAACCAACATTGCGATTAATATGGAGTTTGCCTTTAACACTTGCTGCATCAACAGCCTTTGTTTTTCAAAAAAGACTTTCCACTACATTTTGGAACATCATTGTGAGCGTGGTTCTGATGTTGGGCAACAGGCCCTGGCTGACTTTTGGCATTCAATGCGTTATCAAGGTTATTTGCAAGCCAGTCAAGCTCTCAATCAAACTGGCAAACCAGTTCTCTGTGGACTTTGTTGGAGAACAGCAGGGTTAAATGTTGATGGACTGATTTGCTGGAAGTGAAAAGTATCAATATCAGTATCAATAATAGAGTCACTAAGGTATTCACTACGACCTACTCTACTACCACTGTTTATGGAAAATCCAGAACCGTATGCTTTATATTATGAATGTTTAAAAGTGAGCTGCTGGAATAGCACAGCTCAGTACTTAGAAGGGGTGTCCACAAACTTTTGTCTATATACTGTATCCCAATAATGACTTTATAGTCCTACAACATTTGTGAGCCGAAATATAGTACCTGTGCCAAACTTAACCTTCATATCAATTAAGTCATACTGGTTGTGAAAATTTGCAGTAAATATCGACATTTGGAGCTGGTGTTTTACGCGAGAGTGGTTTGACAGAGGTTGTTGTAGTTACTGGGGAGGTAGAACAGGGGACAGGGAATCTAAGACCCTGGACGAGGGTACCTCTAACTGTGCGCATTTAACAAGCGCCGTTTACAATGAAATTATGGGTATTAGGGCGCCCCCTAGCGAAATACTTTGCGCATGGCATTACAGTTACTGCATTATGTGCAATAAAAGCGTAAAAGCGCTACATGAGTGTCCGGGGTGTGTATTGGGGCCATTCTGAACTTTACCAGCAATTTACTGTGAGGTTAACACTTAATTATTCAGTCAGTACCTCTGGAAGAAGGCTACAGCCTACCGTAAGCAGATAAATAGCCTATGTGCGTATGTAGTGAGGGGCGGGCTGATCAGCAGCAATAGGAAGAGTTCACAGAGCTTCCCCATGCTGAACCTCCTCCTGTTCCTTAAATGATACTGGACTGAAGCGCGTTTCGATGTCCTGGGTATGCTCCATGTTTAGGACCTGGCACAGCACCTTCGGGTGAGTACGTCAATCTGTTCAATGTTCACGGTTGGGAAACAAATTAAAGCCTGAAAACTGTCGCTCATTGACAGTTTAGAAAACAAATCACGTGCATTTGAAACTTTTTTTTTTGTAGCGGTACTCCTAATACAGCCTACAAGTTTTATTTAGCTGTCTGTTTGTGCGTATTGTTGTTTTTTTTTCAGTGATGCAAAGTAGTTGAACAAATATTTATCTCGGTCTAATTCTGGACACCCTGCGGTATGTTGTAACTAAAGGGAGGAAACAAGCAACTCGCTCAGTTAGGCTATTTTATAGTAAAATTATTAACACGCATTAGATATTAATGGTCTTTTATAACACGTTGTGCGGTACGTAGCGACATCACATCCGTTATTCTCATAGACTGGCCCTTAATCAACTCTAAACACAATGTAGTAATTGTATTTAATTAGCTAATTTACTTACTGTTCATTTCTGTACAGAAAAAGTCTTTCATAAGTGATATGTAGTAGCAAAAACGAGCACAGTCTGTCACAAGGGTAAAAAAAACAACTCACCCTGACTTTTGCGAGTCATCGCAATGTTACCAAGCAATGGGCTTTATTGTATACACTCACAGGCCACTTTATTAGGTACATCAGTTCCACTCCTTGTTAACGCGAATCAAATGGCAGCGATGTGTTTAGGTTTGCGGACATGGTAAAGACGACCTGCTCAAGTGCAACGCAAACATCAGAATAGGGAAGTGTTTTCATTTAACTTAACGTGAACTGTGTGGTATGGTGGCGGATGGTAGACCTGCTAGAAATTTCAGGGGTTTACAGAGAATGGGCCAAAAAGGGAAACTATCCTATGAGCAGCAGATCTCGGAGTGAAAATGCTTCGTTGATGCCAGAGGTCAGAGGAAATGGTCCGACTGTTTGAGCTGATAGAAAGGAACTCAGATAACCGTTCTTTGCAACAGCATGGTTGGCATTTCTGAAGGTGGACCTTTGGAGCAAATGGACTACAGCAACAGAAGACCACACGTTGTGCCACTCCTGTCAGCTACTAACAGGCAACTGAAGCTACAATTTGCATGGACTTCCGAAATTCGACTGTTGTCATACTGATGAGCCTCAAAGTCAAATTTATTTCTATAGCGCTTTGTACAATGGAGCATTGTCTCAAAGCAGCTCTACAATATTATATTATCTTAAAAGGCCAATCCGTAATGGAGCAAGCCTAGGGCAACAGAGGCAAGGATAAACTCCCTGAAAGTAGGAGGAAGAAACCTTGGGAGGACCAAGACTCCAAATGGGAACAAAGTTGTAGTAATAGTAAAATTAAGTAGATAGTAGAATTGAAATCAATATTACAATTCAAATTAGTCATAATTTTTTTAAATAAATAACTAAATTGATTAAAGATAATGAGTCCTCAGTGGTAAGTTATTGGGGCTTTATCTTCTAATAACTAAATAACGGAGGGAGTTACTGCATGCTGACGGGACCCGGGCATGGTGGGACTGGTTTCTGTTAATGAAGACCAGTAGAGTGATGCTGAGGTGGAGGAGGGTCTAAGTGTGTGGTGCTTTGTAAGGAGCTTTGTAAGGAAGAGAAATTGGGAGAATCCATCCTCCTTGGGTGGTTCAGATGTTAATTCAGATGGCAAGGTCATATTTTGGCGTAAACAAAATGAATGCATGACTACATCCTGTCTTGCAATAGTTCAGGCTTGTGATGGTGGGCTGATGGTTTGGGTGCATTCTCTTGGCACACTTCGTATCTTAATACCAGATGAACATTACTTAAACACCACAGCCTACCTGTGTATCTTTATAATGCTTTATAACCATGCAGTTAGCCAATGTTCTATTAGCACTGACATGATCATTGATATTTTCAGAAATGCATATTGTCTCCTTCAATAACAAATTTGTTCAATTTCCCACCCCTCAATATACGTCTATAATATAATGTCTAACCATTAATTGCAAGTAACTTGTAAAATTATTAAACAGAGATAAATTAATATATAAAATTTGATATTATATATATATATATATAAAATAACAAAACATAACATAATATCCATGATCAGACTGTGTTTAGACATGCTGAGACATGCATGTTGTCTGCAGCGATACTGGAAGTCATGTCAGGTTATGACCTTGCTGACTGAATGAGTGTAGCGAGAGAAAAGCGAATGTCCCGGAAGTCAACAAGATAATTTATAACCCCAGTGATGTACTGTAATCGCCTGGTACAACCTGAAGACCTTGGAGTCATGCGACGTAACAGAAAAAAAAAGCCCAGTCATTATTTACTTGAGATTGACACTCAGTGCCCTTGCATCCATATCATGGGAATGCTCAAACATACCAGTCTAATTCTAATTATGTTAAAAAAATAACCTGTTTATAATGATCAAACATATGAAATTCATTTGAGCCAGTCTGTGCTTGTTGGTATATGTGTGGTATATGTGGAATGAACCACTGTGTGCCTTCATTTATTCAGTCTGTTGAGCCACAGTTTATCTTGGCTTCATATTTCCTCATTTCCTTTTTTCTTCATTTTTGTAAAAAGACATTCTGCCTTCTTATTTCTTTGTCGGACTTGCTCACTCCCAGAGCCTTGTAAACAGCCCTCACTATCACTATTATCATTTAGCTGTTCTGCAGTGTACTTCCCCTGCAAGGGTGTCAACTATTTGCATTGCTCGTAATGTTGTTAAAATATAGATTAATGCAACTCCTTCCTGGTATAATGTCTGCAGACTCTTTTTGCTGTTGCATTTGCCATGATCAGAATACAGTCTCAGTTTAGATCAGTTTATAGTAACTGATCTGACCACCAGCTGTAATTCCTGCTCTTTTGTGTATGTATTTCAGATGATTGTTTCTATTCCCACAGGAATTCACCATCAGTGTCACAGACTTTCAGGACGATAGGGGATTGTCAGCAGTTCTGATCGGCCCACATAAAAGCGCCATTATGTCCAGTCTCGATCCATATCAGTATATCATTGTAAGTTCAACTGTCCTTTTTTCATTAAAATTCTGTTTGGTAATCCAACTGTTATAATAAAAAGCACTTTTGCCCCTTCCGTACGCAATTTCTCTGCAAGGGAACCTTATACCTAAAATTAATTAATTGGTCCAGTTTGTACATTTGTGTTAACATTCCATTGAATACAAATGCGTTAGAACACGTTCATCTTGAAGATGAGCATGTTCAGAATCACCTACTCATCACAAAGTAGCTTATCAGCGGACTTTATTTTGTTAACTTCTCAAACATTCCCGTAACGGCAATGCCATAGATTTCAAGAAATCGTTTTTTTGATGCGTTCTATGGTCAATGCATTTGCATTAGAAGCTGAGCATCCATTCACTTTAATGAGACTGCATGAAACAGTTTTTTTTCCATAGCCTCAAAACTCCATGGTCTCCGGGGTTGAATGAAGGTGTGGGTTGGTCTCGGCTGGCCTGGACACTGAGCTTCTGCATGAGGATTGGAAGATCAGTCTGTTTTGATTGACAGCTATTTTGAGATATACACCAACACTTACTGTAATCATTGGGAGCTCAGTCCCATCACAGAAGTTCAAGAAGAAGAAAGACAAACTGCAACCCATTTCTTGGTATTTGCTTGACGAATTGCTTGACCATTTATATTGTTCATTTTTTACACTCTAAATAAAACATAGTATAGTACATTATAGTATAGTATAATATAGTATAGTGTTTCTGGTTTCAGTTTAACATCATTCCAACATTTCTGCGTTCAAATTTTATATCGTTTTATTCTTTTGTTGTTGGACAGTGCAATACCTCAGCTGTCAAACTGTTATCATTAGTAGCAATAATTGGAGTTACATCTGCAGATGTACAAAGGATTAACTCCTGTTTAAAAAGACTTAAGTCTTTTAAACACCCGCCACACAATGGGCCAAGGCCATCTAAGCAGCCTAGCTCTGCCGGCCATTAAGAGGACACTGTTCAAGTCTGTGGAAAAGACGCCTACTTGGTATGATAGGGTCGCAGACCATTTTCTTGAAAAGGAGCAGAGGGCTGAATTTACATATAAATAAATTGACAAACTTTATGATGTAAGCTGACAGTGAGCTTCCCCTCTTTGAAAGACCAGCGGCTGCCACTGGTCCCTTTGGTAACTGACATCCTCTTTTATGCAAATCTGAATTGTTAAGTTTTAACATATTTTCCATTATTACTTCCAGACAAGGGCAGTGTTATTCAAGTGAATACAAGTGAATGTGATGCATTTAAGATTTAAGAAGCAACATGACACAACTATCAGGAGAGCACCTAAATGCTATAATGCAGGCGCTTAACGACTGCGTTCCATCCTGTTAACAGGTCACTAATTGAAATGATGGTCATTGGCTGGACATTACCATAGTTACTTACTTTTTACATACATACTTTTGATGCTAATTTAATGTAATATAAAAGTCCCAGAAAGTAAAACAGTTTACACAAGGCTGTCTCACAACAAATCATCTCAGCTAGTAACAATTAATTTGCATTTTCTTGCATGAAATAAGTATTTGATCACCTACCAAACAGCAAGAATTCTGGCTTTCACAGAGCTGTTTTTCCTTAAGAAGCCCTTTAATTATGTACTCAATACCTGTATTAATTGCACCTGTTTGAACTCATTACCTGTATAAAAGACACCTGTCCACAAACTCAATCAATCACCTTCCAAACTCCCCACCATGACCAAGTCCAAAGAGTTGTCTACACCAGGGACAAAATTGTAGACCTGCACATGGTTGGGATGGGCTACAGGACAATAGGCAAACAGCTTGTTAAGAAAGCAACAACCATTGTCGATATTATTGAAAATGAAAGAAACACAATATGTCAGTCTTCCTCGATCTGGGGCTCTATGCAAGCTCTCACCTCGTGGGGTAAGGATGATTCTGAAAAAAAAAAATAACTGAAAATAGCTGGGACGACAGACACTAAGTAGCAGCAGCAGTACTAACTTTTTTGCACATGTCATGATCAGCAAAAGAAAAGTTATTTGGACTTTCAGACATATTGAATACTAAGCATTTTAGCATTGATTTACACAGTTAGTAATAATCTAGTAAAATAGTACATTATCCGTTTAATCTGGTTACATAGTACATTATCCAGAGTACATTATCATCTGGTAACATAGTACATTAATCTGGTAACATAGTACATTATCCATTTCATCTGGTAACATAGTACATTATCCGTTTAATCTGGTAACATAGTACATTATCCATTTCGTCTGGTAACATAGTACATTATCCGTTTATATCTGATAACATAGAACATTATCCATTTAATCTTATAACAGAGTACCTAGTCCATGTAATCTGTTTTATACAACCCCAAATCATAAAATATCAGGACATGAATATAAAAAGCACACAGCAGGATTGCTGAATTTAATTTGAGTTCAAATTCATTGCAGACAGCATGAACCCATATATATTTCATGCTTTCTTTCATGCATCTTGTCAACTTCATTAAATTTGTTAATAAATAGAATTTCCTGCATTTCAACACATTCCAAAAATTGAGACTAAAGCATTTACTACTTTGTAATGTTGTCTTTCCTTTTTACCAAATTTAAATATGTGTGTCATGATGTAGTTATGCCTTTGTAATAGGGGCAGCATGTGGTTTTGCATTGTCTTGTTAAAAATGCCAAATGCCTAAGATCTCAGTGTGTATATATATATCTCACAAATGGGAAAATGGCCATTGCTAAGGTCTGACACAGTCCCACACCATGACAGATCCTGCTTTTTGGACTCATTGCTGATATCAGTCTGCTTGGTCCTTTTCATCTTTGTTAAATTCCCCTGTACAAAGTTGATTGTGCTGACAACAAAATCACACAACAATCTTTAATGGAAATCAAATGTATTAAGCCTGGATTTGGAGTGACACACAAAATTAAAGTTGAAAAACACACTACAGCCTGATCCAACTTTGATGTAATGTCTTTAAAACAAGTCAAAATAAGGCTTAGTATTGTGGCCTTCATATGACTCCTACAACGACTGGGCATGTTCCTGATGAGGTGGCGGATGGTCTCCTGAGGGATCTCCTCCCAGACCTAAACTAAAGCGTCCGCCAATTCTTGGTGGATGGAGCGAGACATGATGTTCCAGATGTGCTCAATCGGATTCAGGTCTGGGGAACGGGCGGGCCAGTCCATAGCTTCAATGCCATCATCTTGCAGGAACTGCTGACACACTGCAGCCACATGAGGTCTAGCATTGTTCTGCATTAGAAGGAACCCAGGGTCAACCACACCAGCATATGGTCTCACAAGGCGTCTGAGGATCTCATCTCGGTACCTAATGGCAAACAGGCTACCCCTGGCGAGCACAGCCCTCCAAAGTAATGCCACCCCACACCATTACTGACCCACCTGCTCTCCACGGCATCTCCAGACACTGTGATGTCTGTCATATGTGCTCAGTGTGAACCTGCTTTCATCTGTGAAGAGCACAGGGCACCAGTGGCGAATTTGCCAATCCTGATGTTCT
>JAUZST010003323.1:0-17260 GCA_034779995.1 Parotocinclus haroldoi | reverse complement strand
ATAATAATAATAATAATAATAATAATAATAACAATAATAATAATAATAATAATAATAATAATAATAATAATAATAACCATCATAATAATAATAATAATAATAATAATAATAATAATCATAATAATAATAATAATAATAATAATAATAATAAGAATAATAATAATAACAATAATAATAATAATAATAATAATAATAATAATAATAATAACAATAATCATAATCACAATCATAATAATAATAATTTTTATTCTTATTATTATTGTTAGTATTACTACTACTACTACTAATCATAACTCTATAATAATAACTTTAATTACTAATAACTCTACCATCCAAATGTCACAGCAGAACTCTAGACAGTCAACATTTTTTGTGTGTGTTTCTGTAGCCCATCTGATTCAATGTTTGACGTGCCATTCATTCAGAGATGATCTTCCGTATACCTCATTTGTAACAAGTAGTTATTTGAGTTTCTGTTGCCTTTCTGTTAGCTTAAATTGCAATTCTCATCTGACCTCTGGCATCAACAAATCAACAATCCTTCTAAATATTTTCTTTTTTTCTGACCATTCTCTGTAAACCCTAGAGATCGCAGTGTTTGAAAATCAAAGTGGATCAGCAGCTTCTGAAATCCTCACACCAGCCTGTCTAGCGCCAACAACCGTGCCAAGTTTAATTTAACTTAAATCAGCTTTCTACTCTTTTCTATTGCTCAGTTTGAACTTCAGCAGCTCGTCTTAACCGTGTCTACATGCCTAAATGCATAGAGTTCCTGCTATGTGATTGGCTGATTAGACATTTGCAGTGACCTGCTGTTAAACAGGTGTATAATAAAATGACTGGTGAGTGTATATATATTTCTCAGTTTAACCCCTCACTTTGTTCTGGTTGGTGTCACGAGTGAAGCCCAGACTCTATTCTAAAATGAATGGGGCACAGCCTACGTGTACTTTCTCTCCTTCTTCATGCACAACTAATCATATGTCTGTGTGATTGCCTAAGTTGGTCTGAAGTTCCAAAAGTCAAAACTGGTTCACCTTGGGATTGTACTAATGACTTACTGTTATCTCACCTGAGTGCTCTAGTACACAGTACATAAACAAGTCTAATCAATTTTACAGCCAATCGGAACCCATTAGGTGAGGTAAACACGTTTAGTCTTGGATTATTTATATAAAAGTATTATGCCATCTCACAAAGCAAAACCTCATTACTGATTATATGAAACTCTTTTGATTAGTTTGATTATATAAAATCCATACAGTCTGCATGCTGATATTATTGCTGGTGTACTAGATGTGTTAATTATATGTGGAAAACAATAGGACTCCTCAGCAGCAGTATGGGTGGAAATGATAATGTATTTTACTCTGGGTCTGCACATTATGCTGGATTTACTGGCATTAAACTCTGACATTACTCCAGCCTCCCCTGGTGAGTTAGCATTAAGCTATAACCCTGCACACACAAACGCAATCACACAAACAGAAAGAAAAAGCACTCTTTGTTACTCTTGGTGTACACACACCACATTTGACCCATATACACATATATTGTGCCTGGGTGTGACATGATGAACCGAAAAAAGAGGTGGTCTTAGGCAAGGTTCAGTAGACTCGGTCTGGGCATGCATATAGTGTGATCGCAAAGGTGTGAAAAACAGTGAGAGCTGCCTCATACATGCCTTATACGTGCAACACAAGAAGCACAAAATCATTGCACTGCATTTGCTTAACTGCTTAATCCTGGTCAGGTTCGCGGGAGAGCTGCCGGCTGCCTATGGCCTGAGGCAGGAACAACCATAGACAGGGCACAAATCCATCACAAGGCAAATACACACACTCGTCCACCATGGGCATTTTAGAGACACTTATTTACAACCATTAAGTCCATTATTCTGCAAGCAGGTCTTTAAAGAATTGTGATTTGTAAGTGTGATGTAAGGTGCAGAACACTCGATCTTAATGTTTGAATTTGAGTGCAGGGCAGAGGAGGAGTGGAGAGGGGTTCAAGCCAACCAGCGTCAATGTGAGCACGAATAACCCACACTTTATGACATGTGCTTAACTCTGTGACCCTACAACTCATTAGAGTTTTATTTCTTTAAATGTCTCACTAGAGTGTTATTACACACAATCGGATTTGGTTCTGTGATTTGGCCAATCAGAACATGGAAAGGGTGTGGATATAAAAACACTGAATACTCAATTGGATCAACCAGATGAGAAAACTGCTAAATAAAAGTTGTGTAGCTGTAACAGCAGGTTGATTTGTTGCTGCTTGCTTTTGAAACAAGAGCATTTTCTGCCATGCTTTCTTAATGTTCTTATTGGTAAAACTGCCTGTTTGGAGTTTTTATGATCTCCCAGTCTCTGTGTGGGATTCATTTTGGTTGCTCTGGTTTCCCACCACTATCAAAGACACCCTTGGTCAGTTGCCTTCTCTAGATGAATGTCTCGGGGTTAGTGTGTGTGACCTGTGATGGAGGCATCTTGTCCAGAGTTGGTTCCCGGCTTCCACCCTTTGCTGTCAGATAGCCCCCCTACCCCTATGACCCTGCACTGGAATAAGCATTTACAGAATGCATGAATCATTATGAGTAAAGGTCATTAAAATTAATACAAATGTAGGAAAGCATATCATTATTTTGAAATGAATTTATGTGCAGTTGCATTTGAGTGAAGCAGTGCTTCCATCCTTCCATCCATCCTGCTTACTTCTTGAGTCTCGGAGGTGTTTTCTGTTGTAGATGCTAGCTATTGGGGATAGCTATGCAGATGTTAGCTGTGAGAAGGGGGACCGGTTAGGGGAATACATCAGCAGGGACCCCAGCAGAACCTGCGATGGACTGGCATCCTGCTCAGGGCACGCTGATGTCTGTACCCTGTGTTGTCCAGCGCAGGATTTGAATACTATTTCTAAGGGTAAATACATTTCTTTTGCCACAGCATTAGAACTATTAATAATGTATTTGTGTGCTTCTGTAACCTTTGCTAACTTAATCACGGAAAATCTAAAAGTTCTATTTCTCAGGCAGAACTAGATAAAACCTGTACTGAATCCCAAAAAAGATTGCTTTATTGATTCTCTCATTAAAAAAGACAGATCCGATTTAACAATGGGACGCAATATAAAAAGTATTGATCATGTACCAGTAGCTATATAGAGGTTGCAATGTGTATTTGTGCAATCAAAAAAGTCAGTCAACAAGGCCTCGTGTGATTTAACAGTCCAAGACTTTGAGTCTCTCTGCCACTTTTCTGAATGGCTGCTGAACAGACATGTCTGAGGGAGTGAAGACCAGATAAGGGATCATCTCCATGGCACTTCAACAGTGGTCACTTTGGGCCAGAGTAGCACATTCCACCTCCCCGTAGATGCTGCAGTCTAGAGGGAAAATGAAGCTGTCAGTTGTCATAAGTTTTACAAAGGCACTCCCTGGTCTATGATCGACAAAGCTCAGAATAGGGATGCCCTCAGACCAGTGAATCAGGAAACCAAACACATAAAAGAAACACATGAACAGTGAGGCCCTTTCACATTATTTAATTAGTGTATTTTAAGATAGAAAGGGTATGTGGTGATTCTGATTAAGTTTGAGAGAAGAATGGAAAAGAACCATTACCATAATATGCTTCCTAAAGTAACTTAGTAATATAGTAATATATAGTAATAAATAGTGATATATAGTGATATATATATATATATCATAAATTATATTAATAATAACGATCAAACCCAGGACAATGCTAGCCACAGACTCTCCTTGACCTTGACTCAGACTCGGCCTTAGCAGTTCTGATTATAACACTGTTTTATGCTACTCAAGAAGCCATACATCTTTGCTTATAAGGTTTAAATCTTAATCCTTCATGTGTATTGTTTTTCTAGTTGCTCTTATCACATTATTATCTCAGCTGCTTTTACAAGTTCTGGCTATAAATTCCTATTTTATTCACCAGTTACATAAGACTTACAGTTTAGGACTGGGCTTGCGACTAATAATCTGTCTTAACTCTGTTCTTGGCTCAGGACTTGAGACTTAGGGATGCTTGTTAGTTGCAAGTTAGTGACTTGTTCCCACGCCTCAGATTGGAGAGCAGTATCTCTCAATTTGAGATTAAATGCTTAAAAGTCATATCTTGTTAGATCTCTGATTAGATGTTCACTCACTGAGCAGTGTAAAAAAACATAGTCTCCCGTTTTTCCATTTTATTTCATCTCTGTAATGTATGTTGCCGAATCTTTTTGAGATAGAAGTTCAGCAGGAAAATGGTGCTTCCAGAAGTGGGTCTGCAGCAAGATTATCCCACAGAGTTGCGTGTTGCTGTTTTGCTAGCAATACCATACCACTATGGAGGAAGGAGGGGAAAAATAATCAACTGCTTTGTAGTAGAAACTAAAAAAAACAGGGCCCACAAAGGAAATCTTTAATCTTGGATAGCACATGTTCCTGCTGTAAAGAGCTCTAGCCTCCCATTCTGTGACTATAATGGAGTCGAGTCGATGTACGTCAATAAGTCATTTTACACTCAACATTATGAACAAGTCAAAAAGCTTGCTTTCCATCTTTTGTTTAAAGATACTAAGCTGCTATTACTTAAGGCATGGGACCCATGGGGCTGTGGTTAAGGCATGGTACAGGTACAGGGAGATTAGATTAGAGGAGAGGATTTTGGCCTAATAAGTGTTAGGTACAAGGGAATGCGTGTAAATGTATCATGCTTCTACACACTGAGGGACCTAAACTGCATAATTCAAAGCAGAGGATTCTCCTTACCTTATTGTGTGTGCACAACAGGAAGTGATGGTAGATAAGAGTTTGAGCGTTTGGGTTTGAGTTTGGGTTAAAGGAACCATGCTTGACTAATGACATTCTGGGATAATGGTCAAACAGATTTTTATTATTGGTTGCTGCCTCATTATAATGCAAATCATATTGTGGATAATGTAGTTTGGGACAGAGAAGAATACAGGATGAAGGATGATGATTCAGAGGCAGATCACAGTTAAGAGAACCTTTCTTGGCTAATGGTGTGCCACCCAGAGGGATAGTAGGTAAATAAGTCTGGGTCACATGGCACTTATTGGCAAAAACCGTGTTTGCCATATGGTGAGAGCCTCAGTGTGGTCTGTGTGCAATGGAGTGTGGGACACAAGGGAATGATAGGTAAATAATGAGAGGTGAAAAGTATTACAAAATATCCATTGCCTCATAGTGTGAGACCCAAAAGAGGTTGCCAGTAAAGGAGTGTGGTTCACAGGAGGGTTGTGGGTATAATAACTGTTTGTCATGTGGTTAGAGACAAAAAGTAATCATTTGTAGAAGAGTGTGGGGTATGATGCATGGAGAATTAGCCCATATTAACTGTGGACAAGGAAATAAGCTTTTTGGTTTTCTGTTTCTTTTATAACCCAGGGAGAGGGGTTGTGGATAAAATTTCAGGACCTAGGTATGACAAACCTTTCCCTTCTGTTCCTGCATCTGTTCCTGTCTCACTGTCCTGGATCTGATTGTCTCACTGTCCTGCATCTGATTCCATCTTACTGCCCAGCTCCTCATTGCTCGAATTTGATTTAGCCTAAACCTTATTTACATACCCTATTTCAAACCCTCTGCTTCTAACTTTTGGCGTTGGACCGTTTCTTTTGCGGATTTCCTATACTTGTATTTCCTATACTTGATAGTTTGCTCCTAGCCACACTACCTGATCCTCATGACCTTATTTCTCTTCCATTCTCCATCCGCTATCTCTATGTCACCTCTTGCACATCGTTCTCCTCTCTGTTTCACTCCTCTTAGTTTCCTTCCTTCTGTTTCCTTCTGTTTCCTGTCTCATCTGTCTCCCTGTCTTTATGCCCAAACCTGGATGCACTCACCTCCTCCTCTCTGGCCTCTGCCCCTACTTGTCAGGGCATTCAGGGGGATCCTGTAAAGGTTTGTTTCAACCATAGGACCCAGCCAGGCTCTGCTGACAAGCAGGGTAGAGAGGATATGTAGAAGGGGGTATATGAAATGTTTCTAATAGTGTTTGAGCAGCAGTAATCAATATAGGCCCTCAGTGTAGAGTCTACTGTCTTTACAAAAAAAAACATTTTGGCAGAGGACTTATAGGGGCATATTTAGCCTCAAGGATAAACTCATCCATGGCTCAGGTCTTACCTACCAAAGGGAGTAAGGGCAAATTGAAGGGATGATGGGATGATGACAGCATCCACAAGCTCTTTGGCAGAATCTTAGAGGCAGTAAAGTGATAATGTGGTCATATCTTACAGGAGTACCCTACATGTAGAGTTTAGAGAGTCAGCAGGGAAGCAGAGACATGTTATTGAGCAAGGGGAAGGTAATGGAAAGACGGAAAATTTAGATGAGCAGAATGGTGTAGAGGAAAATGGAATAGGATACAGAGAGAGGATGGAAATCAGGCAACAAGGCCCAGGTAGCACGCGTAAAAACAAACGATTGAGTGCAGGAGAGATATAAAACAAACAATACAATTACAACATTTAGCAGACGCCTTTATCCAGAGCAACTTACAACTTATACAGTCTTACAATTCAAGCATTTGTGGGTTAAGGGCCTTGCTTAAGGACCCAACTGTGACACCTTGACAGAGGTAGGATTTGAACCCAGAACCATAAAGTCCAAAGTCCAGCACCTTAACCGCTAGGCTACCACAGTCCCACAGCTCTATGTCTGTCTGAAGGATGAAAGTGGAGACTTTTAAATAGGTAACTTGAATAAAGAATGGGCAAAATTAATATTTGGGAGACTGGGAGTGGGAACTTGAGAGTCAATGCAATAAGGGAATAAAAAGGTTTGTTACAGCAGGAAAATTATGTACAGTGTGATAACTGTAATGGTATGCCAATGACTAAATTTCATTTAGTTGTCTATGGCTTTATTAGTTGTCCAGATATTTACAGCTATATGGTAATCCCATGGTTTACTGTTTATTACTAATCTTGGTTACCAGTCATGATAAGTTTTTGTTATCAAGTCCAGGGTATACCTTATCAAAATTCCACTCTGCTTTTTTGTAAATGTCCAATCCAATTTTTATCCAATCAAATTCCAGATTGACTTTTCAAAACAGCTCCATTCAAGCCTTACCCAGCCAAATTCCTGGACTGAAATCCTTTAAAAAGTAGATCAGGATTTGGGTTTGCTAAAACCTGTACTTTACAAAAAGCAGATTACGATTTAGGATTTCACTTATCAGACTGCTAAAAATCTGTGAACAACAACATAACCATTTTTTGAGGTAAAAACTCATTTTTGTGCTTTTTCTCCTGTAAACCGAGTGTTGGAATGCCATTGTAAATCAGTAATTAGACTTAATTAGACTTATATTGCACCGTCTAATATAAGGGTTTGAGCATCACTGGTTACGTGACCGGCTTTTAGAAGCTGACACGACTTCCATAAAGAATAAACTTAAAACATGAATTAAAACATGTACACTCTTTTTGCTTGCATTATATACTGAGAAAATAAACATGCTGAACTGTATAATGCAATGCTGAAACAGCAAATCTCACCTCAGAACAAAGTGTGAAGTGCAGGAGGACAATTTCATGGCTCCAGCCCTCTCTCTGACCCTCTGAAATGAAGAGAAACACTGGTAAATGAAAATATATTGATCCACCCAGTGCTAGTCAGAACAAACATGCTCAAGATTTGATGTGCTGTCTGATAGCATAAAGTATGTATTATAGATGTTACATGTTGTATTTTGGGATATAATTAGTCAAAGTAAAGTGTTTAATTAAATATTACAGCTATTTATCAAAACACATCTTGAAACATATCAAATACGTTAGGTAATATTTTAAATTTGTTTTAAGTTTTATGCAGTTTAGAAGCTAATTTAAGTTAAGTTTACCTTGCTGAACGAAGGTCTTTATATACGGCTACTGCCGTCCTCTGAGGTCATCGGGCACATTTAGAGGTCATGTGGGGCTTTAGAGATGACCAGAAGTGGGAAGAAAGACCAAAAAGAGCAAGCAGGAAAAAAGAAATCTTCCAGAAGTAATGTGGTTAAAAGATTTACATTATTACTTTAGTATTTAGTACATTACTACTTAATGTACAGGGAATTATGTGTAACATTTGAACTATTCATATTGGATCCACAAAGGGCCATATTCAGAGTTGATCTATACACACGTATTGTGGAGTTAGTATCTTCATCGTGATTCACCTATTCACGTTTAGTACAAAAAAAAGGCCACAAGCAAAAGTCTTTAGTATTTAGTGTTACTTCCCCGGAAAAGTGGTTTCTTGGCTATTACTTTCCAAAAACACAATTTTTGCCAAAGCTTGTTCGGATTGTAGAAGGTTCTGCTTTGCATCCCATTGAGGCTGCCAGATACTGCTATTGATCAGTTGATCAGAAGCTGTTTCAATTGAGTGTTGTAATACTGTTTACATATGTCCTGTATTTTTTGGGTTTATTCTAATAAAGAGACTGATAAATAATTATATACTGTCATTATACCATGGCTACAATAACAAAGCTAATTTATGGCCTAAGACTTTTGCACAGTACTGGACATCCTGGGCAACCCATCACAGGGCATTTCACACTCATCCACTGATGACTAGGGGTAAACTATTACAGTTCGTTCACTTCAATTCAATTCAATTCCATGAATGAAACCAATGTGGACAGCAAACCAAACTCTCGAAATGTTATTCCAAATTCCCTCCGGATGAACAGATGCTACTCGGCAGCTATTTGAATGTGAGTAACTTAATATATTCTTAAAGCTTGATACAACTCTGGATACGGCCCAAAATGTAACATATTTATTCAAAGAGACAATTTTAGTAAATTACTTATTAGGCTAGTAAAAATAAATTATTGTTTTATAAAATTAAAGTATCATATCATCATATTGTTTTATGAATACAAACAATGTGTGATAAAAGTCTGTCTGAGGTGAGGAACACAATTAAATCAAACTTTTCAGATCACAAAATATCTTTAGATATACAGTAGGTTTTAAGATCCAAATAGCCATTCACACTGATAATTACATTATACGTCCTGGTGGCTATATTTTAAAGTTTATTATTCAATTTCAACATCATTTAAAAAGTTTGATTTAATTTGACAAAGATACGATTTAATGATTAATGGCATGTATTTAAATGAAAGGTATTATCAAGGAGAAAGTTAGATTAGATTACTGTGATAATTAAAAACTGTTTCTCATAGACAGCATGTGTTTCTTTCAAAAAAAGAACTTTATTGTATCACCAACCAATAAGCAGATTAAAGGGCTTACACAAGCTTTAGGTTCTACTACACAACAGAAATTATAAACAAAATTAGCCAGCATTAATTAGTTATTTTATTTACAGGGGCCACAGAGCAAACATTTATAAAAAAGAGTGTGTTTTTAGATTTCCACCTTATCGTACCGTTTCTATATAATAATACCTATAGTAATAACCAAGTTATAAATGACCATTTAAGCAACTTGACAGATGTCAATATCACTCTGCTTGCATTACCACTGATCCAGCCGTCTAGAACTGAGTAACTCTGAAATGCCTGGCAAGGCAAACCAGCGGCATATACTGCTCACAAAAAATAGGGGATATTTCAAAATATCACCTAATTCTTGTGATACGTATATGCGGACGTTTAGCCTTGACAGGCAAGATGCGTAGATGAAGTAAGTCCAGCTGAAGTCAAGCCTACTCCAACATCCAATGTCTGAGGCATTCCCACACTTTCTTTTCCACCTAGCAGTAGTTCCTGATTCACTCAGGCAGGAGTCCTTTTCAATAGGTACTATTGGTTTCTATAGGTACCTGCTCACTGGTGGTCAGTACTGGTGAAAAATAGATTTAGGTTCTAGTTAATGGTGTCCCAATTAAATGCTGTGCTACCAATGCAATTTGTTAATTTACTTCTGTGATCTACAGCTCCAGCTGCTCCAACTTTCCAGATACATAAAATACTTCATCTGGGTCATGGGGGCTGGGTGTATGGTAGTATAAGCAAAGAAGTGTTGCTCACTTTTACACATTTCCATTTTTTTTAAACTAATGGCTTACAATAGCTGAACTTTTCTTTATATAACTAATTGCATAATTAGGTCAGTGAAATGCAGAGTATATTGTATTCAGTTCAGGACTGGGTCATTAAATCATTGCAATATATAAATACAGTTTATTAAATTCAAACGTGTACATGCCATTATTATCCTACTTATGTTTATCCAATGGGGACAATTCCAAATACTCCTTAATATATATGTTATTTATAGCAAAAAAAGATGGCAACTGCTGAATAATTCATTTATTTCTGATTAAACTGCTTAAACTAGTTTAATGCAACTGTAACAATTACTCCACCAATACTAAACATCTCATTCCTAAACTCTACGATTTGACTGGGAGAAAAATGGGACGTTTTTTTAACGCAACTCTTCAATGCAATTACAAAAGGATCTAAATTATCATCTGCTCGCTGGTCAAAGACTGAAACGGACCAAATGGTCAAATATTAATGCTAAAATCAACACTGATGCATTCTAAATCTAGTTCTTGTCATGACTATGAACATAGCCACGTGTTTTCTCCAAAGTTGATTCTGGGCAGATTCAACATTGTTAAACACATTTTCCAAAGCTTTGAGCAGTATCTAACACTCATAGTGTGTCCTTTTCAGTTGTGTAAGCAAAAAAAAAATCACCAGAAGAATCAGATCCTCATTTAAGAACCAACCAGGTCTCTAAAAGTGTACAACAAAAAGACAATCCAGCATATTTATGATACTTATAGAAAGACCATTTCTGTTTGTATTTATGCAGTTTGGTTACTAGACTCCTCCAATAGCTGCATTTACATACATCTGGCATCCAAAGGTGTCCCGTCTGTAGTTTTTAGTTCCAGTTGATTCACTACTCTGTCAAGGTATCCAATTTCTGTCCCAGAAAGTTCCTTCACACTTTTCCCTCCAAAGACCAAGTCAACACTTTTCACTGCAGAGGCTAAGGCCTACCTCTTTCATACTCACTGAGCAATTTATGCTCTGCACTATGTTATAATTTATGCTCTAGTGACCATGTCCCTGCTTTCTCTTCCCCAGAGTGCCCATTTTTAGTTTCAGAGACTAATACACCACTGTCTTTTTCAAACCTGTGCCCCCACTTTTCTTTCAAGAAAACACACTTCCATTAGTCGGTCCACAATTTATTTGCTGACTTTTTGACACGGCAAATTGGCCCTACATTATTACTCCAGGTAATATATCCTCACAGTCCAGCCCATCTTCACTTTCTTGTTCTAGAGACTTTTGCTAGCCACATTTTAATTAAAGGGCCATGTTCCAAAATTTTCACTCCAAATTCTATGCCCCTACTTTTTCACTTCATAGCCAAATATGCCTACTTATTATTCAGATGCATTTTTTTTTTTCTCTAGAGACCCAAGACCTACTGTTGCATATACAAAAGGCTTAGTTTTTTTAAAGAGACAAGATAAGCCCAACTTCCACTTACATGGAAGAACAGATTCAGGAACTCACTACCACTGCCGATGATGTACCCTGGTGATTTTTTAGCAAAAGCAAGAGAAACAGAACAAACAAATGAGCAGAAATTTTTGGCTGGACAACATTGTCCCTAGAAGGTATGCTATGTTCACTTCCCTACTGAACATAAGCTACTAAAATACCATTCATTCTTTCTTTCGTTTTCAAAGCCAGACAGATTCTAGACAATCAGGTGGGTAAAAATGTAGGAAGAAACTGGTGTACCCAGAAAAAAAACATGGGCAAGGTCCACCCAGGAAGAGTCGAACAAGAAATTCAGGCAAGGGCTCTATGAAACCTTGCCACCTGCTAATAAAGAGGTTATTAATCCTGCCTCGTATTTATAGCGTATACTATAGACCATCTAAAATGAATATACATGTGAAACACTTCTCAGATTTATACAATTAAATGGATGCTGGAAATGATCTTCAAGTAAAATACATACATGTTTTCTTCATCCAGTTGGGTGTACTTGTTATGCCATTATATATTTTAACTATGACTTATCCCTCTGTCTCTGGAACCCCAATTCAGAAGACATTGTTGTGAAGTCAACAAGGAAATGCAAGACATCAAGGTAGTAGGAAGTAGTTTAGTGATTTCTGTAGACCACTGTATAAGAATTACTGCAGTCCTATAGTTGGAGAATAGTTCCTTGTAGATGCCAGTACTTTTACACTAGATTGTGCCTGGTGGATGACACTGTATTATGCACATTACATATGTTGTTTTGGCTAAAATATCCAATCCAATCCAGTACCTGTTGTGGTATAATATGGACTTATGGTAATAATTTAAGCTGCCCCTGCACATTCAGTTGTGTTAAAAGACCTGCAACAACTTGAATATCATAGTCAGGTTTGAGTAGACACCAATAACACCAACGTTAGTTTGCACCTACACCTTTCAATATCACAACAAGGACCGATGTTTCACTGCAGTGGTAAGAATATTAACAAGGAAATGTCACTGTGGGTCTGGCCATCATCATTCTGTCCTTAGATCCACTGAGAATATGTTGCAAAATGCACAAAATGGATTTCATAAGTTCATAATCATTTTAGTAAGCTGAAGGGAATTTGCCAGAGGCTTCCATTTTATGTTTAAAAACTTGAGTCATGGCAGCATGGCAGAAAAGCTTGGCATCTAAACTTCCTACTTATACAGTCAAATTATCATGGATCAGTGTTGGAAAACCAATTTGGTAAATGTTAAGAACTCAGAATTGACTTGTGATAAAGTTTACAGGAGCCTATTTGTGTATTTCAAAAGCTGTTCCAAATAAATCCACATTTTCTGGGCGCAATGCCACCCTTTCTCCACTATGAATGTCATTCCTTCAACCAATTTTACATAGCACTTTGTTTTGATACCGCTTTTTATACACCGTAGAATCCAGCCGACCACTGCCTCTGGCCACCCAATCATACATATAACCTGTCTGCTTTATATGACTAATCATATATATACATATATAAAGAGAATAACAGACAAATTTCAGATTTTTACCAATTCATGGTACAAAGAAGTTGCATAGAAAGAAATAACTAAATGGGATCTAGTGTGACTTGCTTGTATTCACATATTCTATCCTAAACAGTTGTCCTTTTTATCAAGACTGAATCCCAAACACTTTCGGTCTGTGGCAAGTTTATCAGCTATGCCCGAGTTCACCAATAGTGTAAGTGTTTTGCTTTTACTTTCCACTTTAAGTCCATTACTCTCTAAGTTACACGAGATTTTTCAACACTTTATAATAAAAGACTTTGTCTTAATGGGCTTCAGTTCATGATGTTTTTAACTTATGAAGGATTTATCGTAAAGGTCCCGAGCACCTGTACAATACAACTCCATTAATGCATATACTTCCTCATACGATGTGAATTTTCTCGGGGTCTGGAACATTTCAAGTTAATTATTCTATTATGGGAAAAAGTGCTCAGTCATTTTTGGGAATGTCTTTGTGACTCTCCCATACCAATAATTTCTTCTATTTTCCAACAACATATATTCGTATTGTTGAACACAATGTCGTATAGCTATTTTAGGCAAGGTGCTATTTTTGTGTGACTTTATAGCTGGTAACCATGGGACAGACTACTTAAAGGGACAAGCATAAAACCTTTCTTCACAGACCTGAACATTAAGATGTAAAGCGGTCGCGTAACTTTTAACTAACATGCTCCCATAAGCCCTTTAATGCTAAGGAACATTGCGTTACAAAAAAAAAAAGAAGTAACACAATATGTGCATTGCTTTTTTCATTTAAGTTAGAATATACAAGGGACACACTGAAGCTGAACACTTGTCAAAAAAGTGTATATAGAAATGTACTTGGCTAAATCTAAATACCTAACACCTGAAGTTCACACCATCCTCTACCTACTGGCACTCATCCAAACTTTCCGATAGTCATAAGAGGACTCTGATTGGTTGACTATTTTACATATATTGATGACAGATTTCATTCTCTTGCAAGGCAGACATCCATGCAATAACCCAGAAGCTCCCAGTTTCAAACCAGTGTTCCAAAAAACTCTTGTACCCATCTGCCCCTCCCTCTCTGCTGCTTTGTTTTTCATCGTTTTGGCTGATTTTATTCTGAAAAAAAGGGAAACAGGGAGTCCATAGAAAATCAATTACTTTGAAATACACAGGTGGGGTGAGGCTGACTTTAGAGTTCAGTATCGAGAATAAGGCTGGTCTCTGTAGACTCCTTTGGTCGTTCTCGCATGAGGAGCCTTGTTGCGGCCGTTTGTCCACTTTTCCTGGCCTGAGTGAGGAGACAAAGAGATTGCAGGTCAGAAACATCAGAGGATTATCTAAGCTTACCAGGAATAAAGCAAACAAGCAAAGTCTATGTATTAGGTTGGTTAATAATTACATAATTATGGTTAAGGGTTAACAATTTAGTTACTTTTACGTAGCTCAGATATATTAAATAGCTGAGTTATTAACGTACAATTTTATGACATGGCCAAAAAAAACTCTAAACCTAAACTCTAAAAGCACTAAACCATTATGGTTTCCATCTTTTGAAACTTATTACAAATCAGTACTTTGGATTTGCCCCCAACCCAGACTTTAAGATTTCTCTGTTCCAATAAAATGACAAAATAATTATTAAATTAATGAACAAGTCCCAAATTGTGTTTCTAGAAATATTAATAAATACAATGAACACAATCAGTTTTGTCTACACAACTTAAAATACATGTCGTCCCCAGCATTTCCGTAATTGAAATCACAGCAGCCTATGATTTCTGTTGATAGTTATTTGATGGCGACACTTGTTTACATTGTAACCATGGAAACAAGACAAGCATTGTGTTTAAAGTGAATCTTATAATGGCGGCTGTTTAGCTTTAGCAAATCCATCCAACTAGCATCTTTATATCTGAAAACGACAAAATTGTCATGACTGCAACATGCCAATGCCAAAACCAAAGTTATTAGGTTAAATGATTCATATAAAGTAATTAATATGCCATTACATATTTAAGTTGTATATGAGCTTAATTGTAGCATAGGATTTGTAAATTCTTAATTGTAGCATTAAGAATTTACTTCAAACATACAATATTAAATATTACACATTGTATTTTTCACAAGTTTGCTCCACAGCAGAGCAAAACCCTAAGAAAACAACTAATAAAAGTGGAAGACAAAATTCAAAAAAATTCTCTAATCAAGAGGTTCCACTTCATCTTGTCCTAATGAATTTAGGCTTGGGGTGTCAATTTGGAGAGAACACTGTAAGGTGGGCTGCATTTGTTTTTTTTTCAGTTTCTCAAAAATGACAGATTAAACGTAATCAAAAAAATAAGTTACACTGTCTCCGGAGTCTAATCAGAGCTTGCAATGCTATTTTAAAAGCGATGCCTGGCTTCAGAAGATCTGTATCATTTACCCATCCTCCCTTTTAATTGGAATCAAAGATCAAATCACAACTTAAACGGAATTTAACTTGGTGTCTTTGAGGATGAGGGCACTCGTGCTATTAGCCTGGACTTTTTGCTTGTCTGTGTCAATAAACAAGGGCTGTGCCGAAGCCTGTCTTGGTTCCTCTAACACAGCAGGACCTCTCACTGTCCAGATATTCAGTGCTGACACCCATTACTGCTCTTGTGTAATTAAAATGCTGTCAATCTGCCAGTAAAGCTTTGTGCCTTTGAAAAGAGAAGACTTTGACCATGCTAACCTTGCGTTTAAAGAGAAAAAGCATGCCCGCTAGCTGGTTAATCTAGAAATCTCCTTTGAACTGTCAGGCTGCCGGCGCTTTGGGCCACTCAAAGGAATTGTCATACGGATTGTTAAGCAGCATCCACGAAAATTAAAGGAGGAAGGTAAACGGAAGCCTGAATGAGTACGTGTTTCACATAAAAAATAATGAGGCTAGCATTTACGGTACTAACAACAGTGTCTATAGAGCAGTCCAGAGTCTATCCCAGAATTCATTATGGCAAAAACCCTATCTGAATAGGAAACCAAAACTTTAGAGAGCCCAATAACCACACGTTGAAAGTTCAGAATGGGGTTGAAAGCCAGCAGTGTTGCGGAAGTTAGTCAAAAAAGTAATCTTTGACTGAAAACATTACTTAACTTAAATTGTAATAGGATTACTTTCATTTTTACTTCCTAGTAAATGTAATCTTATTACTCATTACTTTACTTTTAGGTTACATGCTAACGCCCCTAAAATACACTGGTGTGAAATAAGTCTTTGTAGAAGTAGTTAAATTCTTTAACATGCATTAAACATGCAGAATTCTTTTCACTATACATGATTTTGGGAAACCCTGCTTTGGGGATCTAGACCCTGTAATCACAAATAATTTAATTGTGTGAGAATAAAGCAACATTATTCAAGACCATCAACAAGAAAATCACACTGGTCGATCGTTAGGGGGTAATAATTTTGGGTATAGGGTTTACCTAACTGGGATAAATGTTACAGTTTGAATGCCATATTCTTGTCATTAATATATGGCAGCTCCAAATTTAATATACTGGCCTACATACCCTTTCTATAAGGAGTTTGCATATTCTCCCTGAATGTGATTTGTCTGGAATCAGACCCGACCCGTCAAGTGGGGTCTCTAAAGTGCCCCAGTGTGAGTGAGAGTGAATGAGTTAACGATGGGTTAACATCATGCCTAGAGCTGAAAACGTGATTAAGGGTAATGAATCATTAATTAATGAAAATAAATGAATGAATAAGTGAGGATTACTATAAAAATGTATTCTGAACCAAATGTCTTTAATTACAGTCCTAAATATTCTATATTACATAACCTAATCTTAAATCCTTGTCTAAAGCTTGTCAGTGTTAGGATAGTGCTTGTTGAGTTGGAGATTCAGACACTCTCCAAAGTCTAGGCTAAAATCATTCTTATTTACTCAGGCTTTTAGTTAGATTTAGACTGGGACACAGGCTCAGGTTGGCTCTTGCCTCTTTAATATCTTACCTTTTGGTTCTCCCCCTTTAGCTTTGCTGCTATAGTTAGTGCTGCCGGAGCTTCATGCTGCACATGGTATCTGTGATTGTTAATAAACACTGTGCTCCTAACCCATACGTAACTACATTTTCTCTTTTCTCTCTGAGCTGATGCACCACCCACTTAGACATTCCTCCACCTCAGCATCACTCTACTGGTTTTCATCAACAGAACCCAGTCCCACCAGAGTGCAGTAACTCCCTCCAT
>JAUZST010003322.1:0-17260 GCA_034779995.1 Parotocinclus haroldoi | reverse complement strand
ACACCCTGCCACCTCACTGGTCTCTCAATAAAACTCCCGTTCTGCATCCTCGTCTCCAGTACGCTCATTCAACCGTTTGTGACAACTATAACAGATCAGACACTATTAGCAACACGTGATAAAAAAGTTAACCATCATCTATTTTTAGTAAAGACATAATAGGCACTGAAAATGGAAACAGTCTACATTTAATTATTCCCAGTTAAGAACAGAAGGCCAACATTATCATCTTTCAAACAGCCTCACCATGTTCACAGTTAATCAAGAAACCAATTCAAAGGTGTAGAAAAAATCAAGTAGAGGTAAAACATTAGGCTCAAGTAGTGTCTTACACATGAATATGGTGTGAAATCATCATTCTACATAGACCTTGTATGAGGTGAGAAACACAACTGCCATTTCCAGCCAAAACATCTCAATCTCACAATACCTTATGGTCAGTAAGCTTATTTTAGCAGAAATCCTTATACATACTGCTCCCAAAATTTAGGACATATTTCAAAATGAAATATTCCATAACGAAATGCAGTGTTTTCTCATTTATGGCGGCGGTTATGTTCCAGGACCACCCGCGCTAAATGAAAATCCACGAAGTAGGAACGCTATATTTATTTTAGTGTTTTTACACTATTTTAGAACGTTTGGGTGGCATCGTAGGGCTTAAATGAATTCAGTCTATAATGAAACTTTCACAAACAGCGAACACAAAACTGCAGACAAAAACTTGCCAAGTTGGCGAGTAGCGACTCAGGCAGGCGATGCTCTAGTCTTACTTCTCGTTTTTGGTAAGTATTCATCCGCTGAGTAAATACGCTATTGTAGTGTTTTTTAACCGTTAAATAATCAAGCAGCACGCTGAAATAATGGAACGTTCTCTTTACTTAACACTCCATACATCACTCTCATATCACACATGCTCCAGAGCTTACAGCACCTCATATCCTACACACTGAGTAGATACAACAGCTATTTACTGTAAATCCTCATATTTTATGATTTATAACATTCCTTTATTGTTAGAATTAATATTTTGAATATATTTTTATACATTATGTGATTTTTTTTTTAATGTAAAAGTTTTGCAAAAACCCGCAAAACAGCGAAAATCCACAATATATTTTTTCCATCAATATTTTTTGAAAACCTGCGATGCGCCAAGTCCGCGAAAGGTGAACTGCGAAGTGGCAAGGGAACACTGTATCCCCTAATTTATGAGTGGTGTATATCAAACAATGTGTCTACAAAATAATAAATAATGGCGATTTTCACTTTGCCTGCATGACATTACATAATGTTTAAAGTTGGAAAACAGTTTTGTGTAGGCACTGGTAGGTACTTAAAGATAAATTCACAAGAGGCACCTCTATCTCTTAAAGTCTCTAACATTTACCTTGCATTTTGTATGTTTCTTGTGGTTTATTTTATAGCAACACTGTGCTACTTAGGTGGTATCACAACCCCTGAGCCACTGAGGATAGTTTCATATTGCAAGCATTGACGACCATTGTGTTATAGCAACACTGGAACATTGTGAGCTAAATCCCACAGCGTGTGTACTCAGAAGACACAAGCTGAGCTACAACATTGATCAGCCTGATAGTTCCGGGCATACCACCAAGATACAGAATCTCAGGGAGCAGTCTGGGATTTGATAACCTCACCAAACTCAACATGACACAGCACAACAAAGGCAAGTGGGATTAACTGGATTGTGGTCAGAATACTGAATACATATACATAAGTACCTGATTGCGAGTAGAACTAATGTACTCCCATGTTGTACAGATACTTTAGGCAATATGAAGACGTACACTGCTCACAAAAATTCATTATCCCCTAATTTTGTGAGTACTATATACAGAAAGTCAATATTTCTAAAACAATCTAGTTTATACAGTATTCATGGTTAAAAGAGTGAATAATGTGCAATGTAATTTCTGTGAACCGCAGAATAATGTCATTTTGAATGGTAAATGGCCTTTCAGTCGTGTGCCCTTCTAACCCTTCAGAAAGGGTCACAGATAGTAATGTATGTAATATTAATATAATATTAATTTCATAAAAAAGTAAAATAAAAAAAACATTAGTCAACTAACTACTTCTCTGCATTTTCTTGGTTGCTATAGGGTGAAAATTTGACTTGAGTGGTGCCGACCAATCAGAATTAAATGTTAAAATGACTTCTGTCTGTGTTTGCATGACCCTTCTGCTAATATTTTGAAAGGTTTGGTCATGTGATTCTGTTAACAAAAGGACAAGATACCTGACCAATAATTTTTTTTTCACTATGAGGGCTAGTCCATAGCTGCCTACCCCTTCTGGGCCAGCCACTTGTAATCTGCCAAAGCACGACTGTCCCCCTTCCTCACTCACCCGCTGACTTGTGCTCACATTGTACATGCACTAACTTTGTGGGCATGTGGACACTCTGTCTTTGTTTATCTATTTATCCATTTGAAATTGATCCATTTTAAATCCCCTAAGTTCACCTCTGAAAGTGGGGTTCAGCATACCTCACCTGGCCACAATAAAGGCCGATCGCACTAATTAAAATAACTGCACTTTGGAGGTCCAACGAGCTCAGACTTGGTACAGATCAGCTTCTGTGAGAACACTCAGAGTTCATTTGATATCTTCTCTCTTTGGCAGTTAACATATAGGTATACAGAAGAAATGTAATTGAGTCTGCAATATTAGTCATGTTCGCCACGGCTGAATTACTTTCTCTCTCTTTTTTTTGGTTTTTAATACACCTTGCAGACATGGAGTTAAAAGAACAGGACAGAAAGAAAGGGCACACAAGGAGAAGGGAGATGAGAAAAAAGCTTGTAGTTAGAGAAAGTAAGAGATCTCTTCAATGATATAGTTAGAGAGACTGTGAAAAAAGATGTGAAAAGGGTATGGTGGAAGAGAAAGTAAATGTTTTATTTGCAGAGGTGATGTGACAGTAATGAAGAGGAATGGAACAGCTGCCACCAGGGCCAACTGTCCTCCTGTGAGCCAGACCTGTATCTAAGCAAGAATCCAATGTCTTAATACGCCTCACGTGGGACCAGATGGGAACACATATGTCCCATGGCTGGCATTGCATAAATCTGTTCACTGCAGTATCTCACATTTGTCGATTCCCTTGGGCTACCAAGGAATAAACATTGTTTTCCTTAATATTTATTTGGATTATAATCAGTATTTTATAACTAAAAATCAATATATTATACAATAATTGTGTATTTTAATAAATTGAACCAGGTTCTGGAAGATATATGTCCTTTCATTATTGCCTCAAGCATAAGAATCAAATTTTTTTTTAGATTCAACATTTAATTTGGTCTAGTTGACTTTTATTGTTCAAGTGACATAATGTGGCCCATAATTGGAAACAGAGGAGCACAATTTGATCAGGTGTTACTATCATACTGTTGTCATTGCACAAATGGACGGCAGGGTATTAAGCTGTACTTAATGTACAGGGTGAGTCAAACGGCTGCTAAAAAGTGTTCTTTTATTAGTAGAAATCTACTTCAAGTAGAAATGAGAAATAGTTCTAAAATGAAGTAATGTTACTGTTTAAAAGTCAAGATGGTAAAGGCGTTTGATTTAAATTGGGAGAAGCAGTATGAATGCAAAAACAAATAAAGCAGACAATATGTAAAAATTTCACTTGGAGGAAAGGAAGGAAAAAAAGAAAAAGCTCATTTCATTTGAATAGTCAGTACCCACAAAGATCATGTACTGTTTGGGTTGGGTATCGCTTGTATCCTATTAATTCCAAGTCTTGAAAATTGATTATGTTTCTTAGCGATTTCATGCTTTGATTCCAAAATGGTGAAAAATGGGTCAGTTTATTATATATAAAATCGTATCTTTTTAAAATAATATTTCAACTTCCAAAGTAATCATGCAAAATCTTCCAAAGTATTTTTTCATTACCCTTAAACTTATTAAAAGTTCAAAACTTAATGTGTCAGAATGGAACCAGGTTCTGGATGGTGGATCATTCCGAGCACTGCAGTTATGCATTTTCTTTCAAGAATCTTATTGGTGAGAGCCTGGTGAGTCTTACGAACCTGCTAATAAATAGCTCATTCGAATATGCAGTGCTGTCTACTTCAAAAGACAAGAGCGTTCTCCAAGCACCAGGCACTAATTAGCTGCAGTTGATAAGGGAGAGAGGAAAAAACACAATGCAGAGAAATGTCATTTCAAACAGAGGCATGGCATGGCCCTGCCATCCTATTTAAACTGACATTAGGTTCTATTGTCCCACCTGTCCTGTTTTTTTCCCTGGCCCTGGACACATTATCTTCCCACCACACAGACAGCTGCACGAACAGCTAAATAGGAAACGACAAAACGAATCAGTCATATAGTGAAACATGGAATCACACCTTGTCAGAGGGCGAGGCTTACTCACTTGGCTTCTTATTAATATTGCTGTCGTTCATTCTGCTGAGAGGGCAGCACTGACTGATAGCTCCTTAGTGAAGTGCAGGGAAAAGAAGATCTCTAATGGCATTTCCATGTGCAGTTGGTGTTGAAGTACAACAAATTAGCAGATAATTAAAATCATATCAATACTCCTTGTTAGTGCTGGAGAGACAGTTTTCATCATGAAACAAGGATGTGTCGAAGATGACATACTTGAGTAAATAGCTTTCAATCTCCAGTGCCTTTTGAATGTCTTCCCTCCCAGAAGTGTGGACCGGCCTTGTTAAAACCTATCATGTTATCATCCATCCTTTACTGCACAAACACATACATGTGGAGAAGCTGAGAAGAGTACCAGCACTCTTATTGCTTGGTTAGCATTAGACTGACAGCTAGGGAGCTACGGTAATTTCTCTGGCCAGATTCAGCTTTTGATCTGTATGTCTTTGACGCCAATCTCGAAACCTTTGTTTTTGATTTGTTTTTGTTGTGCGTTTTGTATTTTCAATGTATATTGCTTTGAATTTTCTACGCAATTCAATTCAATTCAATTCAATTTTATTTGTATAGCGCTTTTTACAATCCACATTGTCACAAAGCAGCTTTACATTGGTACATGAACAAGTGTCACAAATTGGATTCTGTTGTCCCCAATAAGCAAGCCAAATGGTGACAGTGGAAAGGAAAAACTCCCTGAGTTTAAGAGGGACAAACCTTGAGAGGAACCAGACTCAGAAATGAAGCCCACCCTCAAATGGCTAATAAACACAAAGGTGGCAGGTTTTCTATCCTCATTGGCTGCCGTCCTCATGCCTCATGTCTTTCTTGGACTACCTGTACGTTTTCCTTTTATAACCTTCCCATTTTGTTTATTCTTGCACCACATATTAGACACAGCTGACAGCGAACAACCAGCAACATGTGCTGCAATGTGTTGGATTTCCTTTTTGAAGGAGTTTAATAATCCTTTCCATATCATTGTTCTAGATAATAAAACTCATATTGGGGACATCTATTCGGCCAATATAGACACTTCCTTGTAGTGGAAGCCACTATTTGTTTTCTAAATGCGATTAATTTTTTCCGCGACACGATCTGAAAAACGTCTTTATGTAATGTGTGTTTGATGTTAAAACCCCCCACGTGTGGAGTAGCTGAGAACAGTATCGGAACTCTTATTGGTTAGTTAGCATTAGGCTTTCAGCAAAAGCTCCACAGTAATTTCTTCTGGCAGGATTAAGCTTTTGATCTATAAGGTATCAATTCTGGACACAGGAAGAGCAGAAATTGCTGTAATAATGGGGGGTAAATTTTAATTAGTAGAGGGTCAAGCTGGGTTCAGTGCAGCAGGGGGCTAGGGGAAATCATTCTGCCATGTTTAAATTCTCAGAGCAGCTTTGCTTTAGCATCAGCATCCATCTTGAGGGGGTCTGCTGAGATGAATTTCAATGTAATTCCTTGCATTGATTATTAAAATGTTTCTGAAGCTGTGAAAAGTGACTTTGAACTCCATAAATACAAAGATAGGAATTACAGTGGTACCTAGGTACTCACTGTTAATTAGTTCCAGAGGGCATGTTGAGCATCAAAAATGTACCCAGAGACTTTTTCCCAGAAGGGAATCAAATGACATGACATTATATAATTCAGATTCAGAAAACTTTATTCATTCCCTAGGGGCAACTAAAAATAATGCATTACTTATATTATATTACATTCTATATATTATAATCCATTGGATACCAAAACAATATATAACATTCACAAAAAATATAGACTTGTTGCCTGTCATTACACTGCTCACAAAAAATAGGGAATATTTCATCAGCGGATATTTTATTTTGAAACATCCCCTATTATTTGTGACCAGTGTTATGACAGGCAACAAGTCTATTTGTGTATTTGTATTTGCACACCTAGATTACAATTTTCCCATTCTTCCTTCTGAATGTGAACTGTTCTCATTCAGTCAAAAACTTTTGGTGCACGGCAACAGACTGCTCTTTTCATATCTACCCACAGATCTGTATTGCATTTAGGTCAGGGCTGTGACTTTTCAACTCAAGTACATTCACCTGCCTATCCTTAAGCCACTGTGATGTTTTTGTTGGCAGTGTGTTAAGTGTTTAGGGACCATATTTAGTGTCTCATATTCAGCTGTCTTTCAGAGGACCTGAGTTTTTACTGCCCAGTGTCATGGGGAATAAGGAAAGTGAGGACCAAGTTTCTTTTGGACTTTAATGAAGATCAAAAGGCTGCTTAACTCCAGAAACTTACTCTGTCCCCTCAACAGAAAGCATTGTATATTATAGATAGTAATAGTTGTCCAGTAATCACAGTTTATACGTGATTATTGGATCTAATGTCGTTAACCAGTAGCACTAGGAAAACAGTGAAGCCAAAGGCTCGGCTATTACATGGAGGAATTGTCTTAAGGCACTACTACGTTTGACAGGAAAACCAAGCTGTGGAGCCACATTACGAATGCAGTAACAATACAGTCGTGAGAGACTCTTTTTCAAGTTATGTTTTTAATAGAAAGTGTTTACATCCCACAACTGTTTGTGTACTGATTCCTTCGGGTATTATGGAGCTCTGTGAGGTAAAGAAAACAATATAATAATCAAAGTGTTCATTGTGATCCTTTCAAATTTGATACAAATGTCAGATCATTCATTACTAGCCAGTAGAAATGAGACTTTAGTAGCAATCCTCCAACTGCAAAATAGAAGCATTAAGATGATGCAAATGTATCAACAGATTCCATTCTATAGGTTTATTTTAGGTACTATAGGAGAGTACAGAACGTCCTGTGCAGCTGCATCAGTGTCTGCTACAGGAATGACAAAGCCATTGAATCTTGGAGACTACAACAGATACTGAAAACATGATAACATCAGGGTCCTTCTCCCCTTGATCAAAAATATTTACCCCCCAATACAGCACCTGAAAGCTGCCAGGATTTTGCGTATGATGCTTCTCTCCCCACCCATGGGCTCTTCCTTCTCTCCTTCCATCTGGCCGTGTACAGAAGCATCCTGCCAGGTTGTGCAACCACTTCTTCCACTTCACAACCTGTACTGTAAGGCTGTACACATCTGATATCTTTCTGCTGCTATACAAAGTATTTAAACATCATGGCATCTGGACTCCTTGTGTGTTGTTTACCACTCTGACTATTTATTGCATTGTATATATTGTCCTATCAGGGCAAATATTTTTGTCACAACATTACTGCACTTTGCTGTCGTGTATGTTGTTCTCTTTTTGTGTTCTACATTCCACATTGTTCAAATCATGAAGTGCAACCAGTAAAACAATTTCAGCCATGGTTTCCTGACAATGTGAGAGTAAACAAATAGTAATGTTTGTGCTATTGATACTGATATATTTTGACAGTGAGAGCAGGACTAGGTACCTATAATTAAGTCCTAATATATTTTGTTTTCTAAGAAAGAACAAACAGGCAACATATGTTGTGTAAGTGAAAAGATTAATTCCAAATAGTTACTTCTGTGTTCGGGATGCATCATACCACCCAGGCATTGATTAATTTTCCACAACAGTACACCTGTCCGTGCTTTATTCCTTACTGTATAGCTCAGATTCGCAAGACATGGATGATATCCAAGAGTGTCTCAGACAAAAAGAAAACTTTTTCATACCCACAGATTGAGGAACTGGCAGGCTCAGTAAGTGATGTTTGGTATATTTGATGATGGAAATGGGATACAGGCAACAGATTGAACACAATTGCAGTATAAACATAGCAATATAACTATAAACTCATCACCAAAAGACTTTAATTAATAACACTTCCGAAAAAGTTTCAAAAAAGTATCACCATCATGGTCTATTGAAGAATAATGTCATAGGAATATAAAAACAAAATGAAATATGGTTCTCAGGTTTGGGAAGACTACAAAGCAGTAGCACTGGTAAAATAGACATGCTTTGCATTTTGTGTACAACACCAAATCAGAATAAAACGTTGGGGCAATATGAGAAATGCAAACAACAACAACAATAAAACACTTTGTTTCTTATGTTGACTTATTTGACTACAGGCAGTATGAACAGTATTGCATTTTGTGCTCGTAACCTTCATTTTATTTGTTAATATCCATTGATTTTTGCATTTCAGGTTTTGAAAAATTTCCTAAACAACTTAACACCGTAAGGAATTACCTACTAATTTTGCCATGGCTTCTCTCAACACTTAGAGAAAGATGCAAAGAGAAGAAGTGTTTCAGTATTCCCGGTTATTTTATCCCACAGTTCCTTAAAACACCTCTTAAAGTCTGCGAAAACTATGGGGTTGTCGTCATCAAATTTTTCATTTCAAAATTCTCCGCACAGCCTCTGTTGGGGACAGGTCAGGCAAGATGATCCAGGCAAGACAATCCAGTACCCTCTTCTTCCAAATCTATGTCTTTGTAATGTGTGTTTGGTATGGTTTGCTTTTGGTCTGGCTTTTTGGCATTGCACAAGCCATCCATTTCTTTAAGAAATACCCTGGAATACCTGGGGTGCGCAATCTGGGATTACAGTACACACTGCCCATTTCTACAATGAAACCTAATCAATAAACAGTTAATACTGAAATACATGGAACTACTGGTAAATTGGTTTAACATATAAACAACGTTTGCATTGATAAACTGCGGTTTAATATTTGAAGATCAAATCTGCCATTACGCTCTACAATTTGTGCATTTTTGTTTTAGATTCAGTGAATTTAGGGTGTTCAGAGACGTTCAACTGACTAAAATAAAAACTGGTATTGTGACAAAGCTACTCAAATTATTTCCCAAATAACATTTCCTTTTAGCTGAGCTTCACTAAAGGTTTCATTACGGTGTTTCACATTACTGCTACCTGTTTGGAAGAGATTTTGCCTCCATTTAGTTTGTCTCCACAAGATCTTTTAAAACACCCACTTTATTAGGATATTTACGTGCCTTTTCATACAGTGCAATTAACTTCACTGTATGTGGCATGGCACTGTTAGATTGTTGCAATTGGTTGTAAGGTTCATGTTTGTATGTGCTCCTGATTGTGTAGTCACAACATTAAAAAGCATTCTTGTTAGACTTAAGATCTCATTTTTGTTTTTCAGCTTCACTTTGGTGTTACTTTGGTATCCCCCACTGAGATGTTTAACCCATGTCAAAGCATCTGCAAACTAATTGTGTTCTGCAAACTGTGTACCTGCAGCTTAAACACTATGTTAGGCTAATTCATAAGCATTATATAGGAGCCATGGTCTAAGAGCATACTTCTATGAAAATAATTAATCCATGAATGGTCGTGCAACAATACATGAGACACGAGGCTTGTTTTTTATCTACAAACATTACATGGGGATTCTGGCATTGTATTATATTGGCTGCATTCAGCTGTGTAATCAATGTGCAGAAAGTTTGTACCTGTCAAAAAGATGGCAGTACATTGACAATGTTTTGGTGTTTGACTCTTTCCTATTAGAGCAAAGCTGCAGTGGTTAATCAAAATCCTAAGATCTATGTTTTTTCCCTCCAATTGCATATTCATTTCTGTCATTTTACTTTTTGGCTTCAGACCCAAGCAGATAATATGCATAATAGCCTGAACAAACATCTCACAATTTGTTTGGCTGGCTAATTGCGATATTATTTAATACTAATGAACACAGCAACCAAATGAATATATTCGTTAATGAAGAGAAAAGAACAGAAATAACAGACACTACATAAATTGCGCTTAAGTTAGAAGAAATCTTTTAAACAAACTCGTTTTCTTATATAAGGTGTCTTTACCAAAATGTCTTGCTGTTGCTGTTTTATATACTGTTGTATACACTGTGTTTTCCAGTCAATATCTCCAAATTCTCCTGCATTGTTGTCAAACAAATCAGAAAGACCTTTTTTTTTTAGGAACAACTCACTGTGGGCTATTCTTGCTTGACTGATGTAAATGTAAGGGAAAACGTGAGAGAGAAAAGCACAGGTGTATGCGGCATTGAATTTCTACACTACGTTCTGTGGAACAGGACGTTGACTAAAATGGACATATTTACACGTTTTATTTAAATTGGGTTATTTACTTAGTTTTACTATTCCTACAGCTTAACTATTTCAATTAACATCTAGGCCACCCAAGGACAATGGGTGCCTTTTTGAATCTTTGTTCTTCCAAGGTTTCTTGCTTCTACATTCATGGAGTTTTTCCTTTCCACCGTCACCCAAGGCTTGCTCAATTTGGGATTGGCCTTTTAAGATGATATAATATTGTAAAGCTGCTTAAAGACAAAGCACCACTGTAAAAAAAATACAGCACTGTATTCTTAGCTGTGTATTGCTTATAAAGACTGAAACACTTACTGAAAATGCTTGACATGTTACTGCTTGTTTTCTGTTATTCAGACATGAATATGATTGATTTAAGACAGCTTTTTTTCCCCTAAAATGACTGTTAATACAAGCAGAGTGATCAGATGGACATTAAATAGTGCAAACATGAAGTGCCTCCCTGTTAGCACACCCTTCGATGCCAAGGTAGAATTTTCATCACAAGTAACAACAACTTTTAGTCTGACGGTTCCTGTGATCTTCATGTTGAAGCACAATGTGGATGCTCTGGAATCATTCATAACCTTAGTCATGCAGCCTGAGGTCCTACAACGAATTTAACATAAACATTTATTTGCAGTTCAGTGGTAAAGACTACAAACTGGGAGGCAAATTTTGTTGTTGCATCTGCTAGTAATTGTGAAAAAAATCAGGTTTGTGGAGCCTCATAGTCTTAAAGCTGAATTTTAAGTCACCTACGGTAAAGCTAAGTCAAGAGTTTTTTTTTAATTTATGTCGCAAGTCATGTGACTAAAGTTCACACCTTTGGTATTCGAGGCATCAACAGTTCGACAAAATAAACTGTTGCTTCTAAAATAATAAAATGTCGTGCACTTTTTCTGGGGGCGATGGCTGCTTCTTAACCCATGCCGAAGCTCAAAAATTTTGAAACCAAATTAAGTTTAGAAACAATGACTAGAAGCCAGATAAGTGAGCAGACAGACATTGTGATTCTTATCAGCCCGCTGCTACAACCTGGACGAACTGCACACTGAGAAATCCTCCAGGCATTCTGCACAGACAGAAGCAATGAGTTTCCACCAGCCTGAGCTTCAGTCCCAATCAGGCCGGTGACAATGAGAAGCTGCTGTAGGTAGAGCTGCTGTAAGTGATGTTAGCAGTTTCTTTCCTAATTCTCACCAGCCACAGAGGAATCTAGCACCTCCAGTCAAGATTCAAATTATGTATTGCTGGGATTTGGAAGTCCCTGTAAGTATGCAGTAAAATGTGAAGAAGGCATTGCTTTATGTACAAAGTAAACAATAGAAGGCAAGACAGAAGGAGTAAAAAATAGTACAGTATTTCACATGCACATTTAAGTTTTTTAAATATTGAATTGCAAAACAGTTTCGATACTGATAATTCTATTGCAGTTGAGCTCTTGAGGGAATGTCTAGTAATGGCTTCTTGTGAACATCTGTATTGTCAGCCAGAAGGAAGATGCTGGAACAACAGGTGCTCTAGAGGAGGCAGGTCATTAAAATTTTGAAGCTCGTTTTCTGACATTGAGCTACAAAGATCAAAGTGATGGAAGATGTTATTTTTGAGGTCTGGACTATAAACTGTTCAGGTAGCTAAAACAGATAAGGTCAGGATGACCTTAGCATATGATATAAACTTCTTCCGTGTGTTGTCCTGTTCAAGTAATTCCCTGGTCATATTTGAGCTTATAAGCAGTTAGTTAAGCTACAAAAGCTTTTTACGTGTGTTCCAATAGTTCATTATTTATATCAGCTTGTTTTATATTGTGATATCTCTTTGACAGTCATTTTAGAGGTCATGAGGATGAGGAGCCAGCCTGCGTTGTGGTTGCACCGGTGCCCAGAGACAGAGGAAGTGCAGCTCAAGCAGACAACAAATTAATTATCACCAACAGGTCTCACCTGACTGATACATTATTTAAGTGCAGCAAACACCTTTTTAAAAAGATTGCCAGGTAACACTGTGACAAGGTTGAGTTCTCAGATAAGCTGAACTCAGAAGAGAGAGCTCAGAGTCTCAAACTAATGAAAGAAGACAGATCAAAGTGAACTTGAAACCCTAACCCAAGCGGTGTGAACAGTAAAGAAAATGACAAGCAGCTAGGAAAATGAAGGGTTAGAGAAGTGGAACTACGAAAGAAAGAATAATTTGTGTTTTTAGTGATCAGTAAATGAGTGATCAGTGACATCGGATTTCCAGTAAGACTGGAAGTGAAGTGAAAGGTGAAAAATAATACAGAAAATATTTGATAATAAAGGGTGATTAGTGGGAATTCAAAGCTGAAACCAGTAAAATTGATTGTTAAAAATTATGCATTTTGGATTAATATTGAAAAATGCTAAAAGAAAGCTACATTGACCGATTATTGTGTTTGAAAGAGTGTAAAATAATAGCTATGGAGTCTATAGATACTAGAATAATGATATAAACTGAACTATGATTACTATAAACTGAACTTTTTTTCTATTGTTATTACATATTCATTAAAACAGAATAAATCAGCCCTTTCTCTACATGCCTAAATCATCTCTGAATTCAGACTGGCTAACAGAAAAAAAGTTACTGCTCTTCTCATTCAGTATCCATTCAATAAAAAGCATTTATTTTGAATTATCTGATGTCAAGACTTCAAGTTTCAGATTTTTGTCCTGTTACTTTTATATTCGCAAAATCTGGAATTATCATGTTTTCGACATTTCATAATGAAAATGGATTATTGCTATTATTATATTATGAATTGTTGGCTGTACTCAGTTGCCTTTATGAGGAGACTTCCAAATTTGAGAAGGGAAAAATCTATGTTTCCAAAAGTTACCTTAGTTTGACTCAGACATAATAATAATAATAATAATAATAATAATAATAATAATAATAATAATAATTAAAAGAAATAATAAATTTCTTTATAAATTATTATAAAATAATAATAAAAAATAATAATAATATAAAATAATTATATATAAAATACACTTTAGGAAATATAATTTAATGCAATTTTACAAAATCTATCTATAACAGTATTATAATGATATTGCTTATAATGTATAATAAATATAAAGTTAATTACAAGATAACTTTTTATGTTCTTATTATAAAAGATAAAAAAATAAATAAATTAAAGAATACTTAATCAGGTCTTAGTCTTAGCCATCTTTGCAGTCTTAGATCTTCTGTCTTGGTCTTGACTCAGCTACTAAAAGTCTTGATCTTGACTTGTCTTCAGTAGTTTTGACTACAACACTATTGTGCATGTCAGAGGCTTGTTCACTCAGCCAGTCACTGCAGCAGCCCATGCACCAGTAGAGCATAGTAGATCCATAGATCAGATCCCATTCTTTATCCCATTCACACAATCACTGCCTCATTTGTATATAAGTATGCAATATCAAAACACTTATTTGATCAAATATTTATTGCAAAATATCTTCATACGTTGGGACCTCTCAACCACCAGAATCACTTTTACCTTTAAGGAAAACTGTCAGTCCCGCTACAATAACAGTGAGTCACTGGTGTTGGTAGGGTGTATCATTATCAACTGAGGTCAGACTAACCGTGAACAGAATGATACAGATTCATTACAAGAGCAGTTCATTAAAAGAATAGAGAAAAGAGTGGAGGAATAAAATACAGCCCTGAGGCATTCCAGCAACCTGACAACCTGTGTTCTGTTGCTTAGAAAGTATCCATTTGCACAGTTCTAGATTCACCCAGTAGCTTGATATCTGAAGAACAGCATCATGGAGTTGACAATTTATTTGTCAAAATGTATGAAAAGTATGCAGACATCTGTTAGAAAACAATATCGCAATATGAAGTGCCGTGCAAAAGTCTCAGGTTTCACCATTAGATTTGTTCTTTCAGTACCGTTATAATGACCATATAAAGCATCGTTAAAATCTAAAAGTTACTTTGGTTCGTCACTCCATAATTCCACAGTATTTTTCATTGATCTTCATTTCAATCTTTGCATGATGCCCTTTCCACAAGATATTAAGCCACTCAAAGAGGATGGGTCAGAAAACTGCTTTTGCTCTGCTTTCCTGTGTTAGAAAAACATACAAGGGGCCATAAAACTCATTTATTGGTCCAGATGGGCTAGTGGGAAAAACTGTTATTTTGGACACTAAGAAGGGTCAACATGGCGTTCCGGTGAAGATATCTGAAGCTGTTATTGTTATAGTGTAAGGTCCACTGTAGCCCAGAGAGGCTGGTTTTTTTCAGACTTATTATTGCATATAAATGTTTCTAGTTGCATTCTAATATACAGAAATAATAATATATGTTCATTATACCATTTCTAAACAAATAATATTTAACTTAATGTGTCTCCGTACTATTGCACAGTACTGTATATCACCATTTAATATACTGTCATGGGAAGCAAACTGCAGTGGATTGATAGACAGTACTATGCAAAGTTCAACCCCATACCCTGCACCAAAAGGTCTCTAAGTCCCCCAAAGGCATGCACAGACAATGCAGTAGAAGAGAACAATACACTGTAACATACAAACTGTTACATATATTATTCCAAATCAATATTCATTGCTATGTCTGCACTAAATGAATGTAATGCAAGATACATAAGCAGACACTTAGACATCCATGCACAGCCAAACTGCATTACCCAAACATACTTAATTCAATTCAAGGAAATGATTCAGAGAACAAATATTCAGATAAATTAATGGATAATCTCCATTGTTTCCTATGGGGAAATTTCAAACCTGGTTCCTGTGCATCAAACCCCGCCTACATGATGTCTTTATATTTTTTTATTATAGTGAAGCAGATGAATGATTAGTCCATTTTACCTCCTATTTATGCCTTTGCCTCTCTAAAGAGCAGTGTCTGTGTGCTTACAGAATAATATAGATACTTTAATAATGATATAAACTGAACTATGATTACTATAAACTGAACTTTGTTTCTATTGCTATTAAATATTTATTCAAACAGAATAAATCAGCCCTTTCTCTACATGCCTAAATCATTTACTCAGACTGGCTAAAAGAAAAAAAAGTTACTGCTCTTCTCATTCAGTATCCATTCAATGAAAAGCACTTGTTTTGAATCATCTGATGTCAAGACTTCAAGTTCTGGATTTTTGTCCTTTTTCTTTAACACGTCCGCAAAATCTGGAATTATCATGTTTTCGACATTTCCTAATGAAAATGGATAGAATTGTTGGCCGTATTTAGTTGCCTTTATGAGGAGACTTCCAAATTTGAGAGCCTCTGAAATAATTCAGAGAACAAATATTTCGATAAATTCATGGATAATCTCCATTGTTTCATATGGGGAAATTTCAACCTGGTTCCTGTGCATCAAACCTTGCCTACATTCAATCATGCCAGTTTATTATAGTGAAGTAGATGAATGATTAATCACTTTACCTCCTAGTTATCTGCTTTTGTTGGTTATGCCTTTGTTTCTCTAAAGAGCAGTGTCTGTGTGTGTGCAAAATATGAGCATGCTGGTCTGCTACTGTTAAATTTCTTGTAGCCATAAACACTACCATATAACATAATGAACCATTACATTGTGAAATAAAACGAAAGTGAATGCTGTTATTTTTCCAAATGCAATTCCTTGTCTGTATTCGACATGAGTAGTGGCTTACCTGGGGTCAGTAAAAAATATGTCAGACAAGCTGACTGGCCAGCAATAGTGTATCCATCAATCACAGGCATGAGTCAATTCACCTGTAATGCTGACTATCTTTTGTACTGTTACCTCAGTCAAGGAAGCACATAGAGCTACTAAAAGAATGAGGAGGTTCCTAGTGTCCTGGAAAACATAGCACACCTGGGTAGAGGAAGCAACAATGGTAATGCATACTGCTCAGGTAGCCATCGATTCCCTGCTAAGGCTGACCATAGAGAGTTGTTTTTCAACCAAACCAATGACTACAAAGAGCATATTTAATAGTCTTAACTGACTTCACACTGAAAGACTTCACACCTGGACACAATGGGTAAACAATGACAGTCCAGTGGGTGGTGAAGCTAATCAAACATGCTTACCACACGCTTCCTGACTCTTAGTACATCACTGATGTAGCATGTCAAAAAAAATGCATCCAATGACTGTCTGAGGTACCATAAATAATAAGAGGAACTGTTTTCTGTTGTTGTATACAAACAATAAATTCAAACAGGATAAATCCGTCTTTTGTCTACTTGCCTAAATAAAATCGGCACTCAAAAACAAGTTATTGCTCTTGCGAAATATTCACTCAATGAGCACGTTTTATTTTGAATAGTCTGACGGTAAGTGTGCATATTACTCATAGTATAGGATAGTTTTCATTTTAAGAGCAGATTGAAATGTTAACAATACGATTTATCATTTAATAATAAAAATGGATAGAATGACTGTTGTTGATCTATTCAGGTAACTTTATGAGGTGGCTTCTGATCAAGCATCATCACTGGCTTCCACAAGTTAGTTAGAAAAATAAAAAAAAATAAATGTATGGTATATTTTATTTAATGTTATATTTGACAAAATCGTATTATTTATTAAGACATAGGCATAATGAATGATAATTAATGTAAAGTGAATTACATTTTATATTGTTGTATACTGTTTAGCACGCTGGAAGAAGTTGACTCACACCCCCTATAAACTCTGTCGCACTTGGAATTGGAATTGTAATGTTTTCTCAGACCAGGCAAATATATAAAATCTGGGAAATAATACACCGCTCACACAAATTGAGTGAAACTTGTAAA
>JAUZST010003321.1:0-17260 GCA_034779995.1 Parotocinclus haroldoi | reverse complement strand
TGTATGTATATATATATATATATATATATATATATATATATATATATACACACAAAAATAATGTTTGATCTTTTGCTGATTCTGTCAGTTTGTAAGTTTCAGGTTTATTTCAACAGTAAGACAAAAATATCTAAAAGAAAATTCAGAAGAGTACATTGTATAAAATATATGAATTTATTTGCATTTTACCTGCATTAAAGACAGCTTTTCTTATATTGTCACCTGTATAAAAGACACCTGTCCATAGACTCAATTAATCAGTCAGACTTTAACCTGTCCAACATTGGCAAGATCAAAGAGCTTTCTATAAATGTCAGGAACAAGATCATAGATCTGCACAAGACTGGAATGGGCTACAAAACCATAAGTAAGATGCTGGGTGAAAAAGATACTAAACTTTGGTGTCATTGTAAGAAAATGGAAGAAATACAAAAAGGTTGTCAATCAACCTCGATCTGGGACTCCATGCAATATCTCACCTTGTGGGCTATCATGAGGAAGGTGAGAAAACACCCTAAAACTACACAGGGGGACTTGTTAATGATCTTAAGGCAGCTGGGACCACAGTCACCAAGAAAATCATTTGTAACACATTACAGCGTAATGGATTAAAATCCTGCAATGTCCGCAAGGTCCCCCTGTTCAAGATGGCACATCTGCAGGCCTTTCTGAAGTTTGCCAATGAACACCTGGATGATTCTGAGAGTGATTTGGAGATGGTGCTGTGGTGAGATGAGACAAAAATTAAGTTTTTTGTCGTTATCTCAATGCGTCGTGTTTGGAGGAAGAGAAATTCTGACTATGACGCAAAGAACACTGTAACCACTGTCGAGTATTGTTTTGAGGGTGTTTCTCTACTAAGGGCACAGGACTACCTTACCACATCAATGGGAGAATGGATGGAGCCATGTACTGTATGTGACAACAAAAAAACGTCTGACTGCTGTGCTTGCCAACAAGGGTTTTGCCACCAAGTATTAAGTCTTGTTTGCTAGAGAGATGAAATACGTATTTCTCTTTGCAAAAATCAAATAAATTTATACAATGTAATTTTCTGGATTTTCTTTTAGTTATCTTTGTTTATTTATTTGGTGTTTATTTAATGTCACTTTCAGCATCAGTTAGTGATGTACACAAGGTTACATCAATACAGCAGGTTACATTGGTACTAGTCATACATACTTGTGGCCAAATCACTTAATGCATGTCATTGGGCTATGGGATGAAATCACAGTACGTAGATTAAACCCCCATCAAGCGTTGTCCAAGGTTAGACTTTAAACCGGTGACACTGGAGCTGTGAGGCTACTGTGCTAGCCTCTGCACCACAGTGTCTGTGTTTGTGTACTTGTTAGCTCATGTTTAGACTAGAGAAAGTTCTTAGTTGATGTGTGTAGTGTGTGTGAAAGTTACTCATGTTTGTCTGTATAACTTTCTGCTACTAATTTATAACATCTGTAAATGGTATTCATAAGGGTATGTGCAATTATAAGTAGTATTCTTTTGTTTGTTTCTCCACTACCTGTATATTGTAAAATTTTAACTGTACATTACAGTATATTTTACAATTATTCTATAATTATTGTGAATTCTCATCAATGAGAAATGTGGTGGCATTAATGATGCTGTGTAGATGGTAGCATTAAGCGTGTTTTCAGCAGGTTTCATATTTTTTGCTTGTGAAAATACCCTTTATTAAGTTAACATGTAGTTAAAATGACTGTGACTGTAATATTGTCTGGTCAGCTCTCTTTAACATTTCACAAAACACAATGCGGTCATTAAACATTGCATACCTGTATATTTAATTGGCCTTAAGTTTATTCTTACAAAATTTCATCTGGTCTTCGAGGACTGAAGGAGTAGGTTAATTGACTTCAGATCTTCTTCGCAGTTAGGTGTAGAGAATTCTAAGCTCTGTGTGGCATGGTTAGGCATAGTAAGTCGTATGGTCTGAGATTAGAAGTGAACTGGTTCATCGGGGGAAAAAAAGCTTTCCTACAGCCTTATCAAATAAATGCAATATGCAACACAACGCTTTAATAAACCAAAAGGCAGCATAGACTGACTGCAGAACACATATTGGTGACAACAAGTTTCTTTTTGCTAACTGATGGAGATGTTAGAGACGAGAGCTTGTGGTGAAGGTGTCACCCTTGTCTGGATTGTGGACATTTGAACTGTGAGAGCTGCTCGTGGATCGAATGATTCTGCCTGGGATATCCAGAACAACCAGGTCAGAACAGCCCAGACAGCAGGCAGTTTATCGGAACAACCACCCTGTTTCTCTGCCATTTCTATCTTGGTTCCTTTTTTTTCTTATCTTAATTTTATTTTCAGTGGGTTTATAAAGCTAACGTTCCATAATCTGTGAAGAGTCTTGGAAGATTACAATGCTTTAAACGTTAATATCAACATCATCCTTGCACTACATTATTAAACAATTTGTTTCATCGTCCTAATTCCCCAGATTTGGCCGTTATTTTAGTTATGGTTATTGTATGTTGTTTGAAATAAATCTATGATAGAAATGCTCCTAAATGGAGAATACTGACCATTCTTTCAAAAAAAACCTTTCAAGGTTGATTTCTACCAAAAAGGGTATACATTACTATGTACATTGAAAGACTAAGAACTTAAAACTTTTGTTTTAATATTTTCCAATTCTGAAAATTAACAGCAACAAATCACTGAAAAGTTTAAGATGTTTGCCACCTTTGTTCTCTGAAGAAGATTGCCTTTTTATTTAGAAGAATAACAATGTTCTGTATTTGACCAAAAATGACAATACGTTTGCATAGCATAACTGAATGTAATTATTAATACTACATTTATTTATTAATGAACATTAATGAGTAGCTTGTAACTAATTTTGCTTATACTCATTGTTATATTGAATTTAATAAGGAAGCTATAAATCTTGTCCCAAGAGTCTGCTTAACTGGACAATGCATCTCTGTCAAGTAAAACACAGAAGTGGGAATGTAAGTGTTTTATATCCTAAACCAGGGCCTCCAAAATAGGAAGTGTGTGTGTTACACCTCTGCCCAAAGTGGCACTAAGAGCTCAGCAGCAGTAGCAGGACGTGAACATGTCTGCTGGAGAAAGTTCAGTCATATGTAGTCCCCTCTGCCAAGGATTTCTGAAGAAAAGAAAAGACACAATGGTAAGTCACTTTTAGCTATTACAGGTTATCAGATTTATGTTATACAACTGTGTAAAATGGATACAAAATGGCTGCATCTTTTTACTGATCTCATTAGAAGCTGAGGTGGGTTACCTATTGGTTCAAACTTCATAACACAACTCTCTTCTTCTACAGTAAGAAACATGGAAGCAACGTAAGTATTTCAGTGTAAGATTTACATTGTAGTTCTTCATCTCAATCCTTTTCTAGATGATGTGTGCTGTGTATTAGAATTGGAAGTCTCCGGTTCACTTCAGTCTCTCTTTCAGTTTTAGAAAATAACTGTGCTTTGACACTTTTAAATTAACATGAAGTGAAAATTATAAATTACATCTACATGATGTACATCAGCAATGACAATATAACAGAACATTACTGTATGCAATGAGCAGTAACTGGAAAAAAAAAGATCGATAAAGTACCTAATCTTTATAAACTATCTGTATATATTGTTATTAGAAATGGTCACAGCTCATGAGGTTAAAATGTTTTCTTGACTTTCCATGGCAGTTAGATCTTAAAGGACAGTACTTCCTATTTGAGGTAAGTTATGAATTTGTGTTTTGGCTGTATTTTCAGACAGATACGATACACCTCAGGTGTATTCTGTGGTTAGACAAGTCTGTCGATGCAGATGTGAATTTCTTAATATCCCCGTTGGGTTGGATAGAATCAATTGTTTTATATATCAGCATATAAGAAGAATTATGGATAGCACAAAACTTTTAGATTTTATATCATGAATGAAACCACATTTTGGGCAGTGTGGCCATAGAACTATTAACAAGCATAAGCAAAACTGTACTCAAATAAAGCTTACATACATCTTACAACAAATATGTACTCTCACAAACTGCCACCTCTCACTGCCATTCTGGATTTAAAAATTTGAATGTTAAATAACATAAAATGCACACCAACTGCATACCAGTTTTCAGCTGTCAACATGCAATCATTGGCCAGAAATGTCCTCAACACAAATGGACCCAAATCAATGGACCCATTTGATCCATACATTCATACATACATACATGATGCCAAATCTATGGTCATCCATATACATATTATAAATGCCCGCAATAAAAAGGTTTTTATGCTTTACCATTTCTGATCAATTTAAGGTTATAACATTTTGGAGGAGAATGAATAGTGTCTAGAGTAATAGTTTTATAGTGCAAATGATTTGAATATGAGCTTAAACTTATTTAGTTTTTGTCTTTCATGACATCTAATTTCTCTCTCATTTATTCATTATAAATTACAGTGGGGAAAATAAGTATTTGATACACTGCTGATTTTACAAGATTTCCCACCTACAAAAACTGGAGAGGTCTGTAAATTTTATCGTAGGTACACTTCAACTAGAAGTGTACAAAAAATCGCAATGTGTGATTTTTAAATAATTAATTTGCATTTTATTGCATAACATAAATATTTAATACAATAGAAAAACAGAATTTAATATTTGGTACAGAAACCATTGTTTGCAATTACAGAGATCAGATATTTCCTGTAGTTCTTGGCCATGATTTTGGCCCCTCCGTACAGATCTTCTCCAGGTCTTTCAGGTTTTGAGCTGTTGCTGGGCAACACTGAGTTTCAGCTACTTCCAAAGATCTTATATAGGTTCAGGTCTTGAGACTCATTAGATGGCTTTAGGACCATGAAATGTTTCTTATGGAGCCACTCCTTAGTTGCCCTAGCTGTGTTTTTTAGGTCATTGTAGTGCTAGAAGACCCAGCCACATGACGTTAGATCTTGTATGGAACGCCAGATTGAGAAAGATTGACAGTCACCTTGTGTTTCTTCCTTTTTCTATAATAAATAAATACCTAAAATAAATAATTGCATCAGCAGTTGTTGCCTTCTCACTAAGCTGCTTGCCTATTGTCCTGTTGCCCATCCCAGCCTTGTGCAGATCTACATTTTTGTCATTTGTCTCTCACAGTTGAAGTGTACCTAAGACAAAAATTACAGATCTCTCCATTCTGTTTAGGTGGGAAAACTTGCAAGATTGGCAGTATATAAAATACTTTATTTCCCCACTGTAAGTTCCAGGGGAAGAAAGTGTTCTAAGTGAGAGTAGTTCCACCCATGTTTCCATTATGAAACTGTTGAGCCTGAGTTCTAAGCTTTCCAAGCTATGTGTTGGTCTGGTATGACCATTTCAGTGCTGCTAGAGTTTGTAATATTGTATTCACTCACTGTGCAGACGAAACTTGTAGTCAGAAACAGCAGCTCATCTGTTGCTGCACAGTTTGTTAGTTATCATCTAATACTTCATCAGTGCTCACAAGGTGTTGTCTACAGGATGCTGGTAGCTGAACATTTTTATAGATTTAATATTTTTTGTACAGCAATGACACAGAGGTGTGAAAAACGCAGTGAATGATCCCCCACCCAAATAGTACCTGACCTGTGGAGGCCATTAGAAAACAGAGTACTGTGCACAACGTAAGTTTGTAGAGAAATAGGACAAGAGTCTGTAATTTTAGAACTACAATGTACATCTACAGGGTAAGTGTAACTAATAAAATGGTCAATGAGTGTAGAAATGAAATGATTAAACATCCTGGGTTCATACTCTCTGCAATGAAGCAAAAATCAAAGTGAATAGGAAGCTTGTTTGTTTTATTCAAATCCCCATTATCATTATCATTCACTTGATCAACACACATGATTATGATTGTCCACTGGTCTATGAGGCCCTGAGGCTTTCTGACATGTGCTTAATGAGGTTTTTATCTTTTGGTCATGAGATTCATCCGGCAGGCCATTTGGTCCTGGGGTTTATGAGGCGTTTATACTTATGGATATAAGGTTTATAAGGCTTTGATGCTTTGTGACTATGAGGTTTATAGGGTTTTGATATGCTCCCAGGTTGAGTCTGTGCAACAGATGCGGACTAGTAACAAACTCTACCTGTTTGAGATTGCTATGAAAAACGGGAAGAGGAAAGTCTTGGTAAGTTATCCACATGTCCTTTTTCTGCTTATGAACCATATTTATTCTTAAGGAAGAGGTTTGCAGTCTTTAACCAGTAAATATGCTGTGGAAATCCCTTACACATTAGCTCTTTATAAGCGCGCAATATGTATTGAGTGAAGTTATGAAAATTACCTATTCCAAATTTCAACCAGATACATTTGTGCTCATATGATTACATACCCTGATAGAATTTGTCATTTTTATGTCATTTTTCAGAGAATATGAATAATACAAAATCTGTTCTGTTATTTATGGTTAGTGGTTGGATGAAGCCATTTATTATTGAACAATTGCGTTTGCCCTTTTGAAACCACCAAGATAACCGAAACTACCCAAATCACCCTGATCAAAAGTTTACATACCCGAGTTCTTAATACCGTATATTGCCTCCTTTAACACATTGTCACATCAATGACAGCTTGAAGTCTTTTTAGTAGTTGTGAATAAGGCCTTTTATTTTCTCTGATATTAAAGCTGCCCATTCTTCTTGGTAAAATGCCTCTAGTTCCTGTAACTTCTTGCACGTTTGAGATCTCCCCAAAGTGGCTCAATGATATTGAACTCAGTAGAATGAGATGGCTACTCCAGAACATTCACTTTTTTCTGCTGTAGCAAATGACTGGTCAACGTTTCCTTGTGTTTTGGAACATTGTCATGTTGGAACATCGAAGTGCATCCCATGCACAGTTTCCAGGCTAATGAGTACAAATCCAGTATTCCTTCCAGTATTTTCTGATAAAATGCTGCATTCGTATTGCCATCAATTTTGACCAAGTTCCCTGTGCCTGTGGAGCTCACACCTCCCCAATACATCATCGACCCACCTCTGTGTTTCACAGTAGAAATGGTATACTTTTCATTATAGGCCTTGTTGACTCCTCTCCAAATGTAGCGTTTATGGTTGTGGTCAAAAAGTTCAATTTTCAATCACCAAAATAATAATTTTGTTCCAGAAATGTAACTATTTTAATAAGTCTGAGATCAGAAAGAGAGAACAATCTATATGACTGTGCAGTGATTGTATAAGAGAGAGGAGTGTTTGAATGCCTTTCGATTGTTTTTGCATGTCAGTGTGTTTGTATGTAGATATTGTGAATAGCTAAAATTGTCGGTGTGTAATGAAGGGAGTAAATGATGTCTTGACCATATTTCTGGGACCCTAGACCGGGCACCCAATGCTACCCAATGCAGTGTGTCACAGAATTGGTTACTGATACCGATAGTGACGTTAAGCAAAACAAACAAACAACAGCTGGATTGTAAGACTTTGAGTCCAGTTAGATCATGTGGGGCCGGACCGTGTAGAGCTTCACATGTTACAAGAAGTATTTTGTAATCAATGCACAATTTACCTGGTAACCAAAGTAGAGGCGACACAACAGGTATGTGATAAGTAATATGATCAAATTTTGTAGTTCTAGTTAACAGATGAGCTGCTGCATTCTGAGCTAACCGAAACGTATTTATAGAATTACTAGAGCACCCCCTAAGTAAAGCATTACTGCAATCCAAACTTAAGGTTATAAACACAGCAGTTTTTCTGAATCTCAAAATGTAACTGAAAGAAAGCAATTGCAGTGCTGTACACACTAAAGGAGAGATCTGAAGCAAATGTAACACCTACAAGTTTTTTTCAGTTGGACTGGGCGGTACTGAACAACCATCTAGGTTTAGGAAAGATGTAACCAACCTGTCTTGGGTCCAAATTGGGGTTGTAATTCAGCATCCTTTTTCTCTTGACTTCTGACTGCTGAAGAAAAACGCTCCCATATTATAACGTTGCCACCACCGTGCTTTATTTGTTTTTTTGGGGCATGTGCTATGTTTGGTTATTTTTTTTGTCTGGTTGTTTAGTTCAAACTTAAGCCTTGGTTTCATCTAACCATAAAACCCTTTGCCACATGGCATTGAAGTCTACCAATGTTGTTTTTTGGGAAAATGAGCAATTTCAGCTAATAAAGCTCAGTCGTCATCTGCTAGTTAGTAGCTTTCCTGATCACTTTCCTCTTGGCATGGTCACCCAGTTTGGAAGGCTGACCTGGTCTTGCCAAGTTGTTGGTGGTATTAACCAGGTATTTTACCATACATGCAATTAGTCCCAGTATTGAAAGTATTGAAACCCTAAAAATAAATGAGATCAGGCACATTCGTATTTTTTTATTATAATTGCTTTATGTTTTGTTTGTCTGTACATGAAATCTAAGTATTCAATTACAGGCTGCAGACACCGCACATCTGAGAGAGCAGTGGATTTCCCAGCTGTTGAAAGCCATGAAACAGCATGTCTCTAACAGCATGAACACCACTGAGCCAACCTCTGACTGGTAAATAGCACTCTCACTTCACTGTTACACACACATTGAAAGTAGTTGCATGAGAATGAGACATTTACTTTCAACAGAACTCGTGATTCCTTTTAGTTCATGGTTGCAAAATACCTGTAACAGGTTACTGAATATAAGATTAAGATTATTTGCCATACTTGCTTTACTTTTGAGGACTGAAATGTCCGGAAAAAATAGAAATTTTGACTTCACATTAATTTGTAAATCTAAAAGAAGGACTGTGGTGGCCTAGAGGTAAAGGTATTGGACAATGGACCATAAGGTTCAGGGTTCAAATCCCACTTCTGCACATGGCCATTAACCCACAATTACTTGGATTGTAAGACTGTTAATTATAAGTAGCTCTGGACAAGGGCATCTGCTAAAAGATGTAAATGCAAATGTAAAAGAGCGTAAATATTTCCATGTGTCTCTCTCTGTGTGTGCGCCATAAGAGCCATAAGATTTGCCTTTTAAGGTTGTTGTGTAGTTATCATTATGTCAATGGGAAGTGCCTACCAGGATAGTGTGATGAACGTGTGTGTGTGTGTGCGCGTGTGTGTGCGCGTGTGCGTGTGCGTGTGCGTGTGCGCAGGGAGGTCACAGCAGATCACAAGCACAGGACTCAGTCGAGTCCAAGCAGTATGAGCAGCAGCAGTAATTTGTGCACAGAGCAGAATGCTGCATTGATCAGAAGACCTCACTCTATAATGCCTGACATCTATCAGTGCACTTCCAACATACAACTGGATCCTGTTACTCCTGGAACAACCACACATTCCTCAGCTGTTCTCGGTACTGTTTTAGACAACTGCTTATTATCACATTCGATTCTATTCCTGTGATAGTGCCATTCTATTGGAATCTAGTCCAGGTCCAGCCCTGAAGTTAATTTCCACTTGTCCTTTGGTTAATTCTTACTAGATAATTACAGGATGCTCAGTTTAATGTCCACATTATATTCTGTAAAAAAAAGATTGTGTATTGAAATGGACCTTGACCATTAACCATAAACACACCGTCTCATTAGGTTACTGTATTGTACAACCCCAAATTAAAAAAAATGTGAAAGTAAGAACAACAACAATTTAAAACAAACGCAGTGTTTCGTACATTGACTCTTATTTTAAGATGGCATTAACTTGAGATATTTGATGTTTTGTCAACTTATTTTCATCTGCTAATAAACATCAATTCCTGCATTTCAGGATAGTGCAGGAAGTAGTAATGAAGTTAAAATTTAACAAAAAATAAATAACTATTGTAATGGGATTGTAATCATCATTTGGTACAAAAGCAGCATTTGTCTTTGATGAGCAAAGGTGGGCAGAGGATCTCTAGTGTGTGAGCAAATGTGTGAGAAACGTCCTCAAATTACGGGAAGGGGTTTGCATATTTCAATCGTAACTTTTTCTGATTTGGTTTGTTTTGAATTGTCTTGTTGATAAATGCATGGATGTCCTTGGAGAAAATTAATGTTGCCCTAAATGTCAATTAACTTTTCTGCATTAACGCTGCTTGTGTCAATTTTCTGGATATCCGGAATACAGATTCATTTAACCACAATAAACATTCCCTCTGTGCAATGTCCATCCTAGATGCATCTGAGCTCAGAAAAGTCAATAAATGCAGGCTATGTGCACCAGACCAAACGCAAAAAGGAGTCATCCAGAGTAATAGTATTATTTTGTAATATTTCCTTATTGTTGTGAGCAGTGTGTTGACAAACTGGAGATCCTTTGCTCATCAAAGGCTAGATGCTGCTTTTGTACCAAATCATGAATCATCTGTTGACATAACCTGTTTGAAATCATTTTTTGAAATCTTTTTTTTAAATAATTTTTTTTCATAAGTTCATAACTTGCTCTAAATTGCTCCATCCCAGCTTTTCTTTGGAATGTGTTGCCTGGAATGCAGGAATGGATGTTTATTAACAAATGAAATGAAGATGATCAGACAAAAACATTAAACATCCTGTCTGCAATTAACCAAAAGTCAAAGTGAATACAAAGTGAATCAAAGTGAATTTCCATGCCATTAAAGGGTCATGCATATAAAGGGTATTTTCACAAGTAAGCTGTGTGCAATCAATATGTAAATGCTTCAGAGATACTGCTGAAAACGGGAGTAATTCATGAGGGATTGAAATGACTGCTACTTTTGTTTGACAGAAGGCAATTGTTAGACGGTCTCATACACAATACGGAAGATCTGCCAGATGAAACAGATCTATATATTGTAGATTAGAGAGAATATACAGTGGGGAGATCAACACAACAGTACTACAAACAGGACAGGTGCATACACTTAAGAACACCATTTACAGCTTGTTACATATAAGAAGCGAAAAACACAAGTAACTTACACAATGAAAGTCTCTAGTTCAAATGTGAGCTAATGAGCAAGCAGGCACCTGACTGGTAAGGATAAGTAATGTACCTCTGCATGTTGATCTGAAGTGTTAAACAACTGTTGTGGTGAGCAGCTGGCCAGAAAAGGAATACACAGTGTGTTCTAGTGCAACAAAACAATTGTGTAATAAAATGCAGCCAGTACATAAATTAGCAGTGAACACTTTTATAATTGTATAAGTCAATTATAGTAATTTGACCATAGGTTTACAGATTTACAGCTGCTATATTTGAAATTAGAAGACTAGTTTTTATTTCCTGTTATAAATGATCACTTTTAAGCCTTGGTTGTTAAAGTGAACAGTCGTTGATCACATGGTCGTTAAACGGCGCATACCTGTATATGAAACACAACTAGGGAAATGGGTATACTCAGGGTCGTGGTATGCTTACTGTATTCCACTGTTCTGTTTTTACATACTGTAAAAAAATCATTTTCTTGCCTGCAAGAGCAGTAGCTTTCTATTACTTAATACAATTCTTTCCTGATTCCCTCAGTTGTGGGAGATACTGATAGCAGTGGCTTTGCAGAGGAAGAAGCTGAGCAGAAGGATGAAGTGATTAATCTTGAGAATGATTATGACGTACTACCACATCCTAAATGTAGGTGTATTCCTCATCGTACATTGTTATTATAGTACATTTGACAAGATGTAGGTTGCAAAAGCAGTCATGTGCATCTGTAATTGTGTAGGCTTGAAGTCTGAAGAAGCCATTTATGACACTCCATCATCCATCATACAGAGAGTTAGTGAGCAAGGCCATGGTACGTGTACACGTTGTTCCTCACTTTTTCTGATGTCAGTTACACAATAGCAACTCCATTCTTCTTTCATTTCAGAGATTAATGAGTGCATCTATGATGTCCCAAAGAACGTGCTTAGGAAGGTTTCCAAATCTGTGCATGGTAAGCTAAAGGGTAAAATGAAGGATTGTACAATGAACTGCATATTGGTTAATATTCCTCTTTGGACTCTAGAAGATACATGTGCTGGAGACCCATCTGAGATCGCAGGCGTCCTGGGGAATGTGATGAAGTGTTTGGAGGGAGACACTGCAGAATGTGGCAGGGTGACTTCATCAGGAACCATCTGTCAGCAATGAGGAACATGAAGATATGTTCGATCTTTAGGTCCTACGGACTGCTTATCATACATTTTATATAGTATACACCTATAACAATTCCAAATTCAACTTTCCCTCAGTAATTAGAGCTTGAATATATTACATTTTAGTTTGCTTACAGATTCGTTTTTCGTAGTACAGTACAAACGGCAATTACAGGTCAGTTTCACGTTGCCATTCTGATTTTGTAAAAGAAACTGCTCATAAAATTAGTCTGAATTTTGTGAGCAGTATATTTAGGTGTATTGATTAAGAACTTGGGACATGTTAAGTCTATTGCTGAAGGTAACAGTTGTGTACCACTATTATAGCTTAATTGTATCTTATTTTAGTGTAGATGCTGTAATTCTTTGGCACTCACACCCTCATTAATTACTTTATTATGTATTTCCTTATTGTTTCTGCACTTATTATTTCATCAGTTCCCCATGCCCTGTAGAAGCACTTTGTAGTTTTACAAATGTTTGGGTGGTTGATCATCAGTGACACAGATGTGGTGGTATAAATTTTTGCTCAAGCATAACATAAAAAGTGATGTTTACGAAATTCAAACTCAACATTTAAAGTCCTAATGTTATTTAATGTGTCCTGAACTTTTCAGTTCAGTCTGGTCCTAGAACTGGAAAATGGAAAACAGTCTGAGTGTCAGTTATTCAGAGAGTTGCCTCTTGCTTTTGCCAGTGTATAATCCCAGTCTTTCAGGCTCGTAGCTTCTTTTATACATACATTTAAGCCCTATTCACAAAGTTTCTTACTGGTGAGATGAAAGAAGTCAACACAAGTCATTTACAAGGACACTAAGGACTGTGTATTTGTGCACGTTTGTCCTCTACTTCAGACAACCAGAACTATACAGAAAACAGCAGTAAGATCCACAATTACAAATTCCAATAAGAAAAAGTGATCAGAACAGGAAAGGAGAACTGGGATAATATTTACAACATAAAAAATGCCCAGGATAGTTTACAACAGGACTGGAGACTATAGCAAAAGGGTGAATGTAAAAGCTTTAAAAACTGAGGAGTCTGATTAACACAATCAGATTAGAAATGCAGGATGGTGTTTGATACAAGTTCATTAGTCAGGTCACTTGGATGTTCCGCAGAGAGCTGTGAGTCGATGCTGCGCAAACAAGCAGAGCATTATTACACAGGAAAATAACTAAATTATTATTAGAGATTGGTGAAAGCTTCTGTAGATAAAGTATACCTGCAGTTGCCTGATACTGCCAATTGCTTTCTCATCCAACTGTGTCAGGTCAACAGAATCCATCTCGCTGGCCAGTAGCTGAATACACTGAAAACAAGAAGAGCTGCTGTTAATTTAGGGTGTTCACAGTATCCCATGCAGCCCAAGCAAACACGCATGCCCCCCCCGTGTTAGTTACACCTGTTTGACTGCTCGTTACTGCAAATATCCAATCAGCCAATCACATGGCAGCGATTCAATGCATTTAGTCATGCAGACATGGTCAAGATGTTCTGCTGAAGTTCGACCGGAACCAAAATGGGGAACAATGGGGACTTTGTTGATGCAAGATAATCTGGTGTGAGTATTCCTGAGTCTGAGTACTAGAGTGCTGATCTAACAGAATTCTTCTAGAGCAGTCATTTCTAGAGTTTACAGAGATTGGTCTGAATAAGACTAAATATTCAGCGGAAGCTAGTCTCTGGGTTAAAAGGTGTGGATGAAAGTGGAGAATGGCCAGGCTGGTTACTTTGCACATGCACAGACACGTTAGCGAGGAAGAGAAGTATGGAAGGCATCATGGCTTTGTAGTAGCACAAACCTCGCCATTGCCCACTGGGACATTGATGATGATGTCCTCTGTGCCTCCAGCAATAGGAGAACCATTCACAGAGATGCTGTAGACCTTCTCCCTGTGCCGAGGAACTCGCACTGCAGGAGTCTTGGGCAACCTGAGAAAGGACAGAATGCATTATACATTACATATCATTAAGCAGGTTATACAAAGCTGGACAGTGCAGTGTTGCGCAAGACGACATCTGTATTGGAAGATTTCTACAATATACCGTATTAGTGCCACACTCCATACATCAACATCGAAACGTGTACCGATTTCACATGAACAGAGCTGTACTTTTGGACAGAAGTAAATTAGTTTTGAACCCACAAATAGGACCGATTGTTCTTTGCATTCATATACATGCCACAAATTCATCCAATCAGGAATGCAATAAACAATTTTCAACTGGCTCTCAAGCCATCCCCTGAATCTGTAACAACAATCCCTTCAGAGTCCTGCATTGATCTGACACCCTTTTCAGTGTATCCGGGAGTCTCTAGAGTCCATTGCCACTTTAACCAAAATAAGTAGGGTTAATATTCATTATATCTATATCTAGGTGTTCTGTCAGTATTGCATGACAATGACACTAACCAAGTACTGTATTACTCATCCACAGACCTGTAACACAGCAACAAAGCTATTAATCAAATAATACTTATTAATACTTAGCAAAAAACGTGTTGAAATAAATTTAGAAAATGAAGCTATGACCAGCCTGACTAGGATTAAGGCAAAGACACAAAGTAAATCACGTCCTGGGCTCTTAATGCATTCACAGCTCGACTGAAAAGTAACGACACGTTTTCTTCCCTTCAGAAATAGAAAGGAAGAATTTTTGTTGGTTCAATAAATTCCATTCTTTATCATCTTCAAGACTCCTGCATCTCAAACACCATCTAACCAAACTTATTTATAATAGAATCTGTCAGGAATCTCAGTCATTTTCTGAGATTTTCTTTCGTAAAATAGTACTAGCGTGCCATATAAATGGGACTCACTTTATTTGCTGTAAAGAAACAACAGTGCTCACAAAAATGAATCCAAATTTCAAAATGAATATGAAAATTATCCCACAAGAACTGCTAGATAATCTGATTCTGTCCATGCCCCATCACTATCAGTGTGTTTTGGGTGATCATACACGCTACCGAATGTACAGTGTGTGATACTAGGGTGTGTAGGTTCTTTCTAGAATGCCAGATACTGGCACTACTAACAGGTCCCATGCTCTCAAGCACTGGAGAACTGGAGAACTCCAGTAAACGAACGGAGAGCACCAGTGTCAATATCTCATGTAATAATGCTCCCGCTTGTGTATTATTGCTTCACTTAAGAATACTCAATTATTTACTTTATATATTTAAAAAAACCTTTTTTTTTTTTAATTTAGCAATGTTTGTGAAGATGTTTTTGACCAGTTAAAGTGTATTTATGTAGAGAGAGAGAAAGGCTATAATAACTATTGTCGTTTAATGCCGTTCAGAAACAAAAGACAAACAAATGTTTTTTTAAAAAGGGTAGGTAGTGGACATGCTGACATGTCGATGAGGTGGAAACCTTAAAACGTTATACTGAAAGTCACTGACATGTTCAGTTTAATCTCTTCTAATGAAACTATGGAGAATTTGTTCCTGCATGCTTAATATCAAGAACATCCAGTGAGTAAGTGTAGCTAAAATAACGTAGAAGCTTTGTTTTTCGCCATATAGTGGAATAACCTTTAACAGTGACAACACCATTTAAAGTAATGTATGACTACATATTTTCATTTAAATGTTGAGTTTATTAACATGATCTGTATGCTAAATAACCCAAAAGAAGGGTTGTGGCATGTCAGCAGCATGCTATGGATCAGAAGGACCAGGACCAGCATTTTGGTTCTTTAGTTCTGTGAATAAAGCCTTAGCTTCTAATTTAGACCGGAATTCAGTAAATACTTGTTATACAAAGCTTCTTGCATCGAGGCTCACCTAGAGTCAAAGCGAGGTGTGACCAGAGGAGTCGGTCCGATGATTGAGGAGTCCAAGAAACCTCTGGCTGGAGTGACCAAGGGTTTCCTAGTAGATCTTCAGACAGAACAAATCATAGATAGTGTTAAACATTCAATGCAGCAGGAGAGCGGAAATACTTGCATAGGACAGGGTGATACATGGTGGTACAGAACTTACTTTCTAATCATGCTGTTCTGCTTGCTCACAGACAGAGCTCTGGCCTTCTTAGTGGTTGACGGGGCTTTCTTTGACCTTCCCTGTTACAAAGATTTAAATGGGTGGCTAAAATGGATTTTTTACCATTTTTGTCAATATTAAGAGAACAGGCTGACTAACTGCCAATATATAATTCAGTTTTGTTTTTTTTTTTGCAACTGATAAAAACATAATTAATACATGTACGCACGGCATCTGTGACTACCGATGCTGAATATCTCAGTGGCATTAATTGAAATGACAGTTCTATGTAATTATGTCTAGTATATTTGGAAAGTATACAAGTGTGCCAACCTTGGCAACACATTGGCCAACCTTTTTCTTGGGTGCCACATTTTCGTCATCTTCTGAGTTTGAGCTGTTTTTAGCAGCTGTAAAAAAAAGTAACATATGATGATACCACTTCCAACAACAGTAACAGAGCAGAAGATGGAGGAGAAAGAGTCACCTTTTTTGGCAGATTTGGGCAGAACGGTGTGATCTTGCGATATAGCCAGCTCAACCTGTGCAGCCTCAGCCTCCTTATGTAGCAAGACAAATCAAATAATGTTATGAAGAAAATGTTTAGCTTAACGTTGGATTATTTTATCATCGTTCTGATTTAAGATGGTAAAGGTTTAGCAGACGTGTTCTGCTGTGCCATCTCTCTTGATCAAAGTCTGTAAAATTTGATATATAGGACACTGGTTACAGTGGATCATGTTCTCCAAGGGTATTGATCTGTCAATAGTTGCTGTACTCCGTTTAACGATGGCCCAACTTGCAATATTGTGACTCTACAATGGGAATCTGATAGTAAACAAATACACATGCGGTAGAAACTGTAGTCTGAATCCATTTTCTCCTACAATAGTGTTCCCTCGCCACTTCACGGTTCACCTTTCGGACTCTGCATCACGGGTTTTCAAAAAATATTACTGGAAAAAATGTTGCGGATTTTCGTTGTTCCGCGGGTTTTTGTGGAACTTTTACATAAAAAAACAATTTATAAAAATACATTAAATATTAATTCTAACAATAAAGGAATGTTACAAATAATAAAATATTACGATATACAGTAAATAGCTGTTGTGTCTACTCAATGTGTAGGATATGAGGTGCTGTAAGCTCGGTACGGACGGAGCATGTGTAATATGAGAGTGATGTATGACGTGTTAAGTAAAGAGAACGTTTGATTACTTCAGAGTGTTGCTTGATTATTCAACAGT